>PVKN010020144.1:0-16070 GCA_004027915.1 Capromys pilorides
AGTTGCTCAGTTTATAGATATAAGCATAAATACATGGAAAAAAAATGTTCTACAACACTGGTCATTTGAGAAACACAAATTTAAACAACACTGAGATTCCACCTCACCCAAGAAAGAATGGCTGTTATCAAGAAATCAACTAGTAACAAATGCTGGAGAGGCTATGGGGGAAAAGGAACCCTCTTCCACTGGTGGTGGGGGTGCAGGGTGGTACGACCTCCATACTAATCCTTCGGATGGAAGCTAGCATCTTCTATATAGTATCACACGTAACTGCCCTTGTTAGTGCTGCTGTTCTATGTCCTCCACTCAACTGAAGTCATTTTTCTGTGAAAACTTAAATAATCTTTAGTTAAATAAAGGAGTTATAGGCCATTTCTCCTGAGTTGCCCATCTACCTAGTGCCTCTATGGGACTACGCCAAACAAAAAATGCTTATATTTATCCCTGGTGCTCTTATCAGTGCCTCACAACTATTAGCTCATTTCATTCATGCAACTTTCTTTTTTAATGTATTTAGTACAGGGTCTACAAAGTCTCACCGCACAGAATGGACTCATCATGATCCTCCCGTTTTCAGCTTTCCAAGTGCTGGCCTTACAGGTGCATGCCACTATGCCCAGTATCAATTGTTGTCACAGCGCACCCCAGGGGTGGGACTGGCACAATATGCCGGTGATCAAATCCCCGTCTGCATATGCCTAAGCAGGTGCTTTAGTCTTCTGAGCTATCCGGCTGGCCCTCATTCATACAACTTTGATCTTTCAGTTCTTAACTATTTTTTTCATAAATGGATAAACCAAAGCACAGACATCCTTTGAAACTTGTCCAAGTTCACCGAGCTGTCACAAGAGCAAAGTCATAACCTAACCAGGTAGTCTATTCTCACCATCTTCCTGCCACTAAGATTAATTATTATATTCTCCTAAAGGATATTTATAAATAGCAAGTTGTATACATGGTGTTAACAATAGTCCGGGCTTACTTCTTTAAAGAAATTTTCTATTTTCCTTCTTGGATGCTAAGTGTTCCTAAGGCAGGGTTCTTTGGCTTGCTAGACATGAAATATCTTTATTTTTTCATCTACTGTATAGAAGTCATTAAAATGGAATGCTGTGGATGTAGTTTCATGAAACAGAGTCTTTAAGAAGACAGGTATGTGATTCCAGAGGGTCTTACAAGTAAGCACTCTATTTTAAATGTAAAAACTTGGAAAACAGGTAGAAGGGATCTCAAGTCAGAGAAAAGAGAAGGGAAGAGGAGGGAGAAAAATGAAGGATTACTTTCACTTTCTCAGAGGAGAGCCATGGAGAGCAAGCTATGAACTCTGCGTGTGCCCCTTTGGTATGTGTGTCCTGCTTTTATTAGCTGGACCCCAGCCTTGCCTAAGGCTCATATGTAATTTAGTAGAGCACATCTCCTATGGAGTTGGCTTAGTTTTAAGAGATGGGAGAAAATGAGAGAAAAACAGAAAAATATCAAGGGAAAAGCACTTCTAAGGAACAATTTTTAAGTAGGTGCAATTTGTTTCCCATAATATTTACCCAACTGATGATGATTGCATGTGACAAGGTTGAAATCTAAATGGCCTTAGTCAAGTTATTGATCCAAATTTGCTCTAAAGAATGATTAATATGTGAAACTTCATTGTCATTAAGAGAGAAACACTACCTTAAAATAGCAGCTATGCTGTATTGCTGGGCTATGGGGCGAGTGCATCTTCTCCCTGCTGTGTTTATAATATCTCTGCTCTTTAGCTTTGTGTCACTGGGGTACAACACACCCACAGTGTATAGCGGAGAGATTCAGCTTGGCTCAGGGTTGCAGAGGGTTGAATCCATTGTGAGCTGGCTCTGGGCAGGAAGATCATGATGGAAGGGGGTGGCAGGGAAAAGTCCTTAGCTGGTGGCAGCCATGAAGCAGAACAGGGTAACAGTAGCAGAGATGAAGTGGCTGGGGCCGGGTTCGGTCCCCAAGTTCTCAGCTCTGTGAGCTCCAGGGCTCACCTCCAGACACTCCTTGGAGCACTCTTTCTAAGCCAGTCAAGCTGAAAATTAAGTGTAACTGTCACAATTGCCATGGCATAGGAACCCCCAAGACAACTGTTTCACCTTTGGTAGGTGGTTATTTTTATCTCTTATTAATGTATTTGCTTAGTTAAAAATAAAGTCTAAGGGTAGGATTTGCTCAAACATTTGATCAGTAACCAAAGCTTGAGATATTTCCCTAACTTTGGCTGAGACACAATGAAAGTAAATTTTAAGACATCCTCTCCCATCTCCCTGCTTAGGAACCCTAGCACATACAGAAAGGCAGAGTCAAAATAAAGTTTTGTTCTAACTCAACTATGGCTATGTCCTGCATTTGAACTTCAAATCTCCAAAGGTGTCATACAATCTTGTACATCAATGTATACACAAAATATAGAGTTAAATGCTTTTGTATGATCTCAGTAGCCATGTGTATCTATGAGGCTACCAGTGATAGTTCTCTGTTATAAAATAAAGCAATAACAAAAACCAAATCCTGAATATAGGTGTATAGCCTTTTCCCTTTTGTGTTGGCATGCTTGGTAATTTTATACCATGGTTTAAAGCTGCTAATTTAGCCAATGGGAGCAGTTTCAAATGAGCTGTTACTAGTTATTAAGTATGTATTCTTCTATAAGAAAAAAAATGGATCAAGCTGATAGAAATAGAAGAAAAGAAAGCAAGTCATTTGGGTCTTTTGGTTTTGTTTGCTTGTTTGTTTTTGTATTTAGTACAGGTCTACAGGGTCTCACCACACAGATCAGACTCCTAGTGTTTCTCCTGTTTTCAGCCTCCCAGCGCTGGGGTTATAGGTGTGTGGCTCCACACCCACTCTCATTCGCCACCTCAGCGTACTCTGGAGGCTGGGCCGGCATGGCATGCCCGGGAATTGAACCCCAGCCATTGCACTCTGCCTAAGCAGAAGCTTTATGCTGCTGAGCTATCTGGTCGACCCCGGTCCTTTGGTTCTTTATCAGACATCAGGCAAGGCTTTGGGCAGTGAGCTGTTCTGTACCTCTTTCTCCTACCTTCGAAGCCTCTTCAAATCAAACAGGACAATGCTCATGGACAAGCTGTGACAACTGCCCACAGATTGCAAGGTGGATATTTCTAGAAGCAGAACATTTCTGCTATCTTTATGCTGAAATGCAGGGAGTGGCCCAACTTGGAACTGCCCTATGTAAAAATCGTACTCTTGAGAATTTGAGACTGATCAACTATTAAAAGTGTCAAGTATTTTTTAGGAATGTCAGCTATTTTATTTCAGCGGGGAAAAAAAAAGAAAAAAATTAAGACAACCTTTCATTTTGATGAGCAGGTGATTGTAGAAGAAGTTGACATTGCCTTTTAGAGTACTAGAAATGTCCACAGGGGCTGGTGAAATAACTCAGTTCTCTACAGCACCTGCCTAGATATGTCCCTAGTCCAGGAGTAGGGTGAACCCAAGAAAGTAACAGAACAGAAGGGAACAAGGTGAACTGAACTGTCCTATTAGCTAGCACTGCATTGTCCTGTCAAGACAAAGGAAAATCCTTGTACATTTCCCGAGTCTATTAGGCCTCTGACAGATTTTAGCCTGGGACCACAGAGAGAAGTGTATTGTGGGAAATGTAGTTGAAGCTTACCTGTGTCTGACCCCGCCCATGTGTGGCTCAAGTCTCTAGCTAAAAGCCAGTGCTTAAAAACCATATATGCATTCTTTAGACTTCACCAAAGCAAACTATTTGATTGATCATCTCAGATTCAAATAGCATGGGCAGTCTATTCCATTTGCTAGGAAAGTGGACAATTGGAGAACTCTTTTAAGTCTTTGTTCTTCTAAAGTAGATTAAGTTATTTAAGTTTTCCTTGCCACGACTATTTTGTGCCTAGGTTTTAACACCATCTTTTAAGGCTATGGCTACAGTAATTTTGTACTCCTTTCAAGCATGTGAGGATAATTGGCTTATGCCATTTGAGGCTCTTTTAAGCTTCCTGAGTGGGGGCGAGGAGCATCCTGTCACCTAAATTCACAGAACAGTTCATGTAATTGTTTTCCTCCTCTGGGCTCACTGCTGATAATCCTGATAAGAGCATGGCACATCGTTCTTTCACGGGTCAGGTTGCTTTAGTTTTCCAAAGGTTTCCAGACCTTTTAAAAACCTGTTTGAGCTCCTGAAGACCTGGGAGAGCAATGCATTTTTCACTACATTAAATAATACATTCAAGTGTAAGTGGCTTTCAAAGTGAGGAACAAAAGGAAAGGCCACTGATAGGCTGAAGCTGCTCTCACCCTGTCTCCAAGGTGACTGTCACCCAGCAAGCCAACAGGCGCTGGTGAAGAGGTCTGTGGCCATCAACACAGCCCCCTCCTGAGCTGCCATTCACAGATAGGCTCTGCCTGAATTCTCCAGAAAACGGAATTGCTCCTTTCAGGTGAAACAATTCAGTTTTTCTTTTTCCTTCCGCATTCAAATAAATAGATCATTGCCTTTGGCAACCTTGACATTTAACAGCAAAGATGATTTCTAAAAAAAATTTTTTTTGAAGATGATTCCCTAAAGAACTTATATTCGTCATATTCACAAGCACATACAGGCAGGAGAACCCCAAACACATCCTTGACCACTGTGTAAGCAGCAAGGAGACAGAGTCCTTATACACTGCTTCAGTCACTTAAGCGCCTTACTGTTCCTCCCTCTGAAAAATAAGTAGCATTTCTTAATATTTAGCATGTCTAATTAAAGAGTTGATCTCTCAGCCAATATTCTGGGCAACTCAGAATACTGAATCTGGATTTATGCACTGTAGAGATAGAAATTATTCCAATTGTTAAACTTATTTCTATTTTCTAACTTAAGTTTCTATCTTTCAGTAGCAAGTCTGTAATGAGTCATCAAGTCATTTGTTAAAGATAAGATACTACCTTAATGATCCGTTATGGTCCAGGTGAATGCTTGAAGGTGGAGATGTGGTAGCAGACCAGAGGGAATGAGGACGGGGTGGGGGTATGCCTGTGCAGCTAGAGAGGTGGGGATGGAGTTGGGATTGCTTCGCTTGGCTAGGGCATGGGGAGATGTATCACAAAATCCAATTTGGAAGTTTCTGGCTTGGACCATTGGGTAAATGGCAATGGAAGGATCTTAGAGAGAAAACCCAGGAAGAGGAGCAGGTGGGAGATGAGATCAGTTTCAAAGTAATGTCCGGAACTAATGGCCTCCACGCCGGGTACCCTGGGAAGTTCTGACTGGCTTTCCCATTAACAGCCACCCTTTGAGCACCAGCTGAAGCACTGTTGCTTCACACCATCGGCACTGAGGGAGGGGAATCACAGCTGCTTCCCAGGGCCGGCAGTCGGAGAGCGTTGTGTTACCATCAGCACTTCTGAGGGCTTGGCTGGCACCAGTTCCAGTGGCGGGTTGATTTCTTTGTGGGTAATAAAGCGGTGTTGGCTGTTTTCAGCCCTGGTGATTTGTCCGCTGCTTGGCATAGGAAGCAAAACTGCTGAAATCAGGGCACCTGGGGAAGCATCTTAAAATCGTGTCCTTTTAAAATGGTAAGTAATGAACTCTGTTTTGATGTTTTACCAGAGCCCATGGGATTATGGGTAACAAAAATCTGAAAATGTGAGGTTGATGTGCTGGAAGCGATGATAAAATTCGCTTTTCATGCACTTTTAGAAAATGCATAAATGTTCCAGGTCAGGTGACACAGTAGCTGTCATAATGTGTTGGCATCTTGTCACTTTTGTGCTTTATCTTCAGTGCTTGTTCAGGTTCTGAGTTGCATTAAGCTACTCCTTATGAGAATAAAGTATACCCAGTTCCATAAATACCAAAACTCAGAGCACTTGGGTATTTCGATGCTGGCTTTTAATCCTGTTTCTAGCTTTTACATCTTAATAAACTCAGATGCATTAAGTGACACATGAGATGCTCTCTCCTCATGCATGCATGACCCTGGACTTACTGGCTCGCCGTGCTACAACACATTTCACTTTTTTCTAGTCTAGACAGTATAACTTTCAACAGAAGTCCTATCTTCAAAACTTACTTCTATGTCATTCAGAGTAATTTATTTAAATAAAAATGGAATAAGAAAAAAAATAGGGCTCTTGGCTACATCAATTTCAAAAACTTAAATGACAGTTTATTTTTAAAACCATCTGATCATGTCATCTTTTGAAACGTCTTCCCATTGTTTTACCTGGCCAAAGAAACCTTCCAGGGCTGGGGAGACGCCTCAGTGGTCTAAGCACCTGCCTGGCAAGTTCAAGGACCTGGGTTCAGTGCCTGGTACTGCATACTGTGCCCTGTGCTACCCACTGAAATCAAGGGTGGTGGTGCACACCTGTAATCCCAGCGCTGGGGAGGCTGAGGCAGGAGGAGCACTATGAGTCCGAGCTGCATAGTGAGGCCCTGTACCAATAAATAAATAAATAAATATTAAATAAATCAATAAATATTAAAAATTAAAAAAGAAGCCCTCCTAACTCCTTTGCCTATCCAAATTATACTGCTTCCTACAATTCCATTTCTTTTTCCATGTTCTTCTTGAATGTTTTCTTACTTCATACCTACTACTGAGCTTAGCAGCTATGGTAGTTCCGACTGATGGCAACTTGGTTGGCTTGAGAACTGACGAGTGGCTTCAGCGCACCTCAGAGGGGATTGTCACCGTCGTGCTCTATCTCCCATTTTTCATTAATTCATATTTCTATTTTTTTTTTCTCTATCTTTGGTTCTCCTCTGTGGCACGTTACCACAAGCCCATCGTATCTCGCTGGATGTGTTTTCCTTCCCGAGTCTGTTCTTCACGCCAGCAGCCATCACCCGTGCTTCGTTCTACGAAACACAAACAGGAAAGTAAAATCCAGCATTCAGAAGCTTCCTTCTATTGACCGACTGTCCAGATGTTGACTCCACCCCGCCAGCCTCCTTTCACTTTGGGACTCCATCTCTCCCTGCTCAGCCTCTTCCCGGCTCCCTGCCACGCCCATGCATTCTCTCGTTTGCAAGTCCGTTCAGCTGAGAACCCATCCTACTGGTGTCTCCGAAGACTGATTCGTTGTCTAAGACTCTTCGTTTCTCCTTCCCCGCTCGTGGCGTCTCATACATATGTACTTCCACTGCACGTGACTTTGTAAAGCACCAAGCTACTCTATGGCACTGTCTTTTTGCAGCAGAGTCATCTGCTATGATTAGAACAGTCATGCTCACCTCTGAATTCCCAGTACTGACAGAGGACCTGTTCTACAGCAAGCACTAAATGAATGTTTATTGAACAAAGGATGGAAGGATAAAACAAACAAACAAACAAAAACTTTGTTTATTTAATGTTATTTAGCTATTCAGTCATAAATTTATAAATTTGAAGTTTATAGCTATAAATATGTGGTCCTCTTCCTAGATCCTACCAGTTTATATTCCTTAAATGGAAGGAACCCTAATTAGATCTTCAGGTTGGGTCTGGCTGGTGAGTAGAGTGGGTGGAGAAGGAATTCTTTTACTTCCTAGCATCTGAATCCCCTTCCCATGTTTCCATCATGGGTCTGAATGGGAGGTAGAACATGGATGCTACTAAGACTCAGAATAAAGCCATCCAAGACAGACATCAGACCAGAGGCCTAGGCTTAGGCAACCAGACCCAAATCCTCCTGGCTTCTTAAACTTGAATAGTGACCAAAACTCAGGTATGAAATGAACTCATTTGTCCAGCAACCCCATCCATTTCCCAGGGTAAATAGGATAATTTCTCTCCAGCGACACAAACTACGCAAGCCACAGGAAACAGTTCCTCTGGTCCTGGCACCTCCTTGACATTTCATTGCTCCGGCTCATTTGAAATCTTAAATTTCAGCTTTTTGGTTTCCTTACTTCCTCAAGTCTCCTCGATAAAACTGCTTTGTTTAAATTGTCTGCAGTCAGTTTCTACTTTTCTTTTAGCTAATCAAATGGAATAATGATATTGATAGCATTTACTTATGCGAAGTTGTTTAAGTGGAAGGTTAGATGCTAATACATCAAACTAAATTAGAAATGAATGTATTTAGTTCAGTGAGTGCATTGACTGCAGCTATAATGAACCAAGAGGGAAAGTGTTCTAATACAATACCAGAGGTAATGCCGTGTGTAACTTAGGGACAATAACTACTGCTTTGCCTTTAGAGATTTATCTCTGTGACACGCCTTCCCCAGGTGCCGCCTGCAAGGGAAACGGTAGGCAGTTAATGAAGGTGTCCTCCGTGGTATTATTTGCAGCCCTGAGAACAAGAATAGAGCGATTATCTACAGTCTACAGTCATAACCAGATGTTACAGAGCCCTATAAGCCTTAATGGCTGTTGTTTTAATACAGCTTTTTAAAGGGGAAAAAAATCAATAATAGTAAAACAGATTATCTATGGGAAGCATTTACTGGGCATTTTTCAGGAGGAAATTACTGTACAGAGACTTAATTATGCTCTTTGGATATAGTTTGAAAGTTGAAAGCCTAATGAATTGTGTTTGTACTCATATGTTTGGCTTTTAAATTATTTTTATGAATTTTCACTGTGACAACTACAGAGCTTTTGCTGCTGAACACTGTGCATGATATTGGACTCTTGGCAACTTAAATCAATGTGCAAGAGAAAATACATCCTGTTCAGCTGAAACCCTGAAGCACTGTATGGAACGGATGCAAGGTCTCACGACTTCGATGCTGTCAGAGCTAGAGGCTCCTTCCTACCAAATAGGACCTTACATTGGTACCTATAATAGTCAATATATACTTTATGCTATCTAAACATATTTCTCCTACCATAAGATCAGGTTTATGAACAGGCCCAGCTATAATTTAACTAAGAGCTTGTTATGGCTTGTGTATAGGTGTCCACCCAACACCTCATGCAGTCATGGGGTGGCTTCTGGAATCTGTAATTGATTATTGTGAAAATGGGCGCTGCCTCTCCCCTGGGGCAGGTGATTTGCATTTCAATGTAAAGGAAGAGAAGTGAGCTGCTTGAGCAGCTAGCTCTCTCCCTGCACCCTTGCTCTTAGCTGCCACCATGAAAGCTTGTTTCTACCGTGTACCTCTTCCTCGAAGCCAGCTGAATACAGACTACAACCTCCAGTAACCGCGAGCTAAATAAACCTTTCCTTTCCTCACTTTGAGTGTCGGGTATTTGTCCCAGCAACAAGAGAAGAGAACTAAGACAGAGCTGAACCATGTTTGAAAGCAAAATCTCATGATTTCTACCAGTATTTCCAAGGATAGTCCTTGGGTCTCCCTTGTCTGGTTATTATCAGAGCAGATCCCTTCCTCACCACATGCTGGAATTAGAGTCATTGTGGGTACAGCCTGCATGTCTACCTAGGAGACTTCCCGAGTGCCTGATGTACTCCTTGCATATTAAGCATTTGTAATTTCTTTTTCCTCTCAATCTTTTTTAGGTCCAAAGTTAATTCTATTCAAAATTTGGCACTATGTTTATAAATGGAAGCTACTTTACCCCTCATCCCCACACTCGTCCTCTCCTATGAATTGATGGACATCTTCTCACTGCTCCTGTGTACCTTTCTGCACAATCTATGACCGTAACCTTGCTTTATCATGGTTCTGTTCTAATGCCTTCTGTCCTCTGTGACTCCAGACCCTCAGACACTAGCCACCGTGTTCTTCATACTTCCTCCTTTCACTCAACAACCCTATTAGAGCCAAGCCACCTACCGGAAGAACCTTTTGTTAGGCCAGTCTGCAACTAACATAAGAAGGCTGAAGGAAAGTCCCAGGTAATTCTTCCTTCTTGAATGACACCCAAGCACTTAACAGAATCACCTCTGTGCAAAGCCTTCAGTTGGCTGTTTAGTCCAAGGAATTTGGTGAAATATGATTTTCCAACTAGTACACTTTCAAGAAATAGTGAACAAAAGTATGATGAAAGTTTGAGTCTAAGTTTAGGAGATGGCAACACAATGGCCTCATAATGGTCTATGAGAGAAATCAAGCTTCTAGTTTAGAAAGGAAAAGTGAGAGAAGATTTTCAGTGCCAGGGAAATGGCTTAATAAAAGTGAGGTCAGAATATAATGAATCCTAAAATGAAAATAGCCCCTAGTGAAACAGAACTTGGTGATGCTATCTACTATCTCCCTGCAAGGAACAGAGGGTGGAGGACGGGCAAGGTGTGTGTTACAGGAGGGCAGGATAAATTCGAAAGACATCTTAAGGGAACTTGGCTTAGGTCCTCGTAGATCATCCATGGAGTTATTGAATAAAGGAAATACCATGAGCAGAGGCAGAAGTGGGAAAGTCTTCAGCCTGAACAACTAGCAGTTTACACGGAAGACGGGCAGGAGAAGGAATTGAGGTTGGGAGCATCAAGAAAGAAGGAAGAAAAGGGACTTCTCTCTAGGTGCACGTGGATGTGTGGGAGAGGAGAGACCAACTCTGCTCTCCAGCCCCACTGATGCTCTGTGTAGTCAGAGCTTGACTGAGAATAATATCACTTTCCCATATGTATTATGGGAAATTCAGGACATCCTGCTCACATAGGGTTAGGCTCCTATGCACTAGTGAGAATACCGCCCCATGTCTATCTTTTAGTAATTTGCTGAAGTGGGCATGAAATAATTTTCTTATTCCTGGGATTGACCAAGCAAAGCTTTCAAAAAAGTTTTGAAAAGTGCAGTGTCCTTTCATGTTGGGATAGGAAATGGCTTTTTTGGTAAAACTAGAAACCAAAGTCCCTTGATTTGATTCTTTCCACCTAAAATAGGAAGCATTGTGATTGTTTGGCTTCAGTGACATTCATCAAAATTGAGCTGGCATGCTGGGGAGTCTGAAAATAGGAGGGTCACTATGAGCATGAGCTGTGTAGTGAGATGACTCTGTACCGAGTACATAAAAAAAAAAATTGAGCTGGTAAATGAGTGCAGTTATATCTGACCGCTGCTGAAACCAGGGCACAAAATTTGATGGTCTGATTTTTCATGGAGCAAAGGATATAAGTTACTTCTTCATTTTCTGTAGGAATTAAAAATGAAGGGTTACCACTACTATCAACAGGTAAAAGTATACCTCATAGATATATTTTTTTCAATGTATTTTCCCTTGTATAAAGTGCATATCCTGTGAGGATGACTTTAAATTATTCTTAAGGGACCCAAATCATACACACCTACGTATAGCATGTCATTTTGAACTATATGTACACTGCATAAGCAATAAATGGAGCTAATATGTGTCTGGGGGTTGTTAGCTTCTTTTGCACTGATAAAATATTTGATAGAAGTCAACTTAAAGGCAAAAAAGGTTTGTTTTGGTTCATGGGTCAGAAACTGTAGTCCACAGCTCTCCAGGGAGAAGGGTGTGGTCAAAGAAACCTGTTCTTGGCACCAGAAGAGGAAGAGGAAGAGAGATTCCACAGAGGGGAGCTGAGGAGAAGTTCAAGCCCTCGAGGTCCACCTTGATGACTCGCTCATTTCATTCAGTTCCTACCTCCTCAGTTTACATCATCTCTTGAGAATGTCATCAAGTTAGGAACTCATCAATGGATTAATGCACTCCTTGCTCTTGATTTTCAACACAAATATGGCTAAAAGCTGCCAATAATAACCATGCCACCGCCCCAATAGCTGACTGCTTTTAAATATCTTTTGAAAGATTAATCAGTCCACCATGCCTTAATGTCAATCCTAGGTGCTCTCTGCCTGTGTGCTCCCTGCCCCACCAGCCACCAGATCTCTGCCCCCACCCACCCATGCTGACCGACTGGGCAGACACCAGGTAGGATCTAAGTCTCTGGGCACGAGCACAATTCCAACAGGCTTTCAGCCAAGCCATAGCACAAGTCAGCTGGAGTCCAATGACCAATGCAGTCCTTCTCAGCAGAAACCTCCCCAACTTGCCTTTACAGGCAGGCCTTCTGTCAGTCTTCTGGTCTGAGCTCTGACCAGAATCTCCCAAAGAGAACGGCCAAAGCTATTTAGCTCTTCACAAGTAGATAACCTCTCCAAACCTTTCCTATCTCTTCCCATAAGCCATTCTTTATAGCCAGACTTCCAGACAATCTTCTGGTCTGAGCTCTGACCAGTATCTCCTCTATAGAACAGCCAAAGATTTTTCAGCTTTTCACAAGTAGACAACCTTTCCAAACCTTTCTATCTCTTCCCATAAGCCATTCCTAAAAAACTTATAATCCACATGGTCAGGTCAGTTACAGCAATGACCCCACTCTTTGCTACCAAATTCTGTTTCAGTTATTCTTCTCTTGTTGCTGGGACAAATATCCAACACCCAAAATGAAGGAAAGAAAGGTTTATTTAGCTCATAGTTACTGCAAGTTTCAGTCCATACTTGGCTGGCTCCAAGGCAGATGGCGCATGGCAGAGGGCAGCAGTTCTTGGGAGTAGAACACCAATTGCAACAGAGGCAACACAGAGAGAGTCTATCTCTGTGTCTCTTTCATATTACATGTAGGCTTTCTGCCTCATAATATTCTGCCTCAGGCCACACCCATAATCCCAGCAGTACTCAGGCCCATAATTCAATCCAGTGGATCATGAGTTAATCTCAAACTTTAGAGATCCCCACCCCATGACTACATGAAACTCTGTGGGGGACAACTAAACACAAACCATAACAAAAGTATTTCCTCTTCATTTTCTCTGGTAAGAATCTGAGAAGGATTGGATGAGACTATGCACTTTTCAACAACTTGTCTTTAAGTTCACAGGCTCTTTGGCTTGATTGGTTCTACCAGTGATGCTCTGTGACGCACTTTTCATTTTCTTCATTATGTATTACACAGGTTCATAATCTATTCTTCAAAAGAAATTCAACTTCTGCTAAGCATTTTATTTTGAACATTTCCCCTGATTTTATTGGATTTCTTTTGTATTTTCTTAAAGTTTCCTGAGCTTCCCGATTGGCGAGTCTGGTTGTTTACCTTCATTTTACTGGGGTCAGCTCTGAGGAGATCGGTATATTCTTCTAGCCTTATAATATCTCTTTGGTTTTTCATCTTTTATGCAGCTTTCCAGTGCTGCCTGCATATTTGAAAACTTAAGGACTTTTCCTAGTCTGTGTTGATTTACTTTATTTGAGAAAACTTCTGGAGATCAGGACACTCTAAGCATCTTGGGTGGGCTGTGTCTTGGCCTGAGGTTACAGTTGGCGCAGGAGTGACCAGATAGAGTGGCTCCATGCCTGCGGGGCAGGTGGTGCCAACGGCAGCTGTGTCCTTGGCACTTCCCTGAGGCACACATTCGCTGATGTGCACCATTGACTGGGCCAACAGGAGCAGAGACTAGGTTTCTTTTTCTTTTTCTTTTTTTTTTGTATTTTTTAGTGAAGGGCCTAGGGGGTGTTCAGGGTTTCACTACTAGATCAGACTCATAATATTCTGCCTGTTTGCAGTCTCCCAAGACCTGGGGTTACAGGCGCGCCCCACCATGCCCAGTCGCAATTGCTGTCTCAGCGCCCCCGGAGCAGGGCTGGCACTGCAGGCCCAGGGAGAGAGGAGATTTTTGATAGCAAAAATTCACCTTAAATAGTAAGATAATAAGGTTAGGTAATTCTTTTCCCCCAAACAATCACATAGTGCTTTGTAAATTAGAAATTGAAAA
This sequence comes from Capromys pilorides, assembly GCA_004027915.1. Classification (NCBI taxonomy): domain Eukaryota; kingdom Metazoa; phylum Chordata; class Mammalia; order Rodentia; family Capromyidae; genus Capromys; species Capromys pilorides. The sequence continues at coordinate 13,616 of PVKN010020144.1, forward strand.
TAAAGATAAAATTTTCAGTACTAAGAGGAGCATACATAGGAGTTGAATAATAAAGTGTAATAGGGTCGGTGTAAGTATTGATTCTGAAGGAGGAAAACAAGAAAGGAAGTAGGCAGCTATTTCCATATTATTATTATTATTGTTGTTGTTGTTGTTGTTGTTATTGTTATTATTATTATTATTATTATTATTATTATTTTGTAGCAAAGACAGGAATCAGCCTAAAAATAATTCCTTTGTTTATGGCAATTTATGATAGGTCAGGATTCAAAGCTTCCCAGGCACCCTGCCCCGAGCACTCTCCCTCCTGGTTTCCCAGGCGCCCTGCCCCTCAAACTCTCTCCTCCTTGGCCCCACACAGAGGCAAACTCAAAACCGCAGAACAGGTCTACTGGGCAAGCAACCACGAAGCTTTCCTCTGTTAACATCAAAGGTCCCCCGCAGACCAGGTAGCCCAGCCTAGACCAGTTCTCCCTCAGCTGTTTCAGCCCATGATCACCCTCCTCAAAAGATCCTAGAAAGTCTCCTGTCCCCCTATTTGTTCACTGCCGGCTTGGTCCGCTAGACAGCCAGATTGCTTGATACCGCCAATAAATCTACTGGCGTCAGAATGCCTGGTCTGGTCGATTGCATAGGTTCATACCTAACAATTTAAAGTGCTGGTAATTTTAAATATCTCATATTTAAAAGCACAATGAAGTCAGAAATTAAAAATGATTGAAAAAAAATCCTAATATTTTAAAATTGCGATAAACTTTTGCGCTTAGCAATTTAAACAAGGAAATTTTTCATCATAATAGGTGTTATAGCTAAACTTCCTGCATCTTTCCATTTGAGATTTTGAGTTTGTAAGCCAAATAGATCATTAAAAATTATGAATTAAAAATGTGATAATATTTTGAGTGTGATAGAAGAAAAAGATCAGACACTGGCATGAGACTTTATGAAGATTCCATTAAAACTTCATAGTCAAAATGACAAAGCACCTCATTAAGGCAGGAGAATACATATATGTCATATAAATTACAGACAGCATGATTTTGTTGCTATCTTCCATGTAGATGTGTACCCCTTCTCTGCAGCCCTAGTTCTGCCTTGTCGTATCCCAAATTAACCTTTGTGGAAATGTTCAATTATCTTAGGAAGATTAAGATAACAATTTCCAGGAAATCATCAACCTGTCTTCACATTTTCACAAAATTCCCAGGAGGTGTGGGTGTAAATCACTAGTAGAACATCTGTTTAATCAGTGTGAGGTCTTATATTCAATCACCAGGACTACAAAGGAATAAAAACCAAAACATAAAAGCCCAGTTAAAATGCCTCATGTTTAACTCTTTGCTTTTAATTTGCTCAGTGTTCCTCCATGGTACCTTATGTGAGAAAAAGTCTACAGAGGTGATTCCCTTCGGATATACACTACTGTCCTGTCTTTTTTGGTAGAAAGAGCTGGGCAACCTCCAGTTCCACATTACGTCCATACTTCAAGGTCATAGCGCTCTGGTTTCCTCCATACCACACTAGAAATTTCTGGAAGATGCAGCCTATGGAAACCCATTCAATTATTTGTTTGTTTTGTGTCATACCCATCGTGAAAGCACTCTGGTTTAACCCTTAACAATGAACACACACCGAGATGTTAGGAAAAGAAATGTCTTTTTTTGTTGCAAGTTGTTCAATGCAAAGAAATGAGAATAAAAATATTGGAGGCACTGTAGAATGGGTAAAGGAAGATATTTATGAATAGGAGGGAAAAGCCTTGCCCAGTGTAGTGCCCATTGTTTCCCTCAGTTGTATTTTTGGAAAATCTTCCTAGTTTTCAGGACTTACCTTGATGCCTGTATTTCCTCATGGGCTCTGAGGAAGACTGCTGAAGTCACTGCTCTCTTCTAAACATCAAAGTACACTTCATACAGTGGCACTGGTAGTAAGCTTTCTCACTTCCTTTTCAGTTGGGAGGGATCATATCTGATTTGCTTCATCTAATTATTGATAAGAGGAAGTGACACAAGTCATTTTTAAGATTTGTAAGCTGTTGACACACCACACAGCATGTTAGAAGTCAGAAAAGTGTGAGTCCCCAGTTGAGGGTTATATGGGCAAACATCTCTCAACAAATGGCTTATGACAAATAAGTAACATGAAGAGAAATATGCTTTTGATGCTTCATGCCAATAATACTCTAGATGGTTTGTCATTAGAACAAAAGCTACCCTGTCCTTATTGATGTGAGCATCAAATAGAATGAAATTTAAGAATACTGGAAAAAGTTCAAAGCTATGTAAACATCAGCTCTCGATTCTCTGCGAGATGTCTGCTCTAACTCATATGCTATGTTCCACGTTTATTTGGCCCAGTGGAAGCAATTTGAATTGTAAGTTGACTATTGAGTACTGTACTTTATCAATCAACACGTATTTTTCTGGCAAATATATTGACCAGAGGATTCTGTTAG
>PVKN010020145.1:0-16062 GCA_004027915.1 Capromys pilorides
CTGTGTAAAAATTTGCAACAGTTTTTTAAATCACATTCTATAGGGAGTTATTAGGATGTCAATGATTGATGGAAAATACTGGTTCCATGTTAAGTTTAAGGCATTTAATATTCAGAAAGAAGGCGATGTTAAGCTCAAGTACCTATGTTATAGAGTAATAGTATCACTGAGTTTCTCTTTTGGAGAGTTAACAACTTAAGTTTGTAAACCAAAAATTAGAGAAAAAGAAGGGCTATAAGGATAACCAATATTTTAGCCCTAGCCCTTCAAGATCAGTGAGAACTCAGGACGTAAAAGAAACTGTGCTATAACATCCTATAACTCAGTGGTGTCCCAAATTTTCTGTTCAAGGAGATTATGGGGAGGAAAGGCACTGATGATGTATAGTGTGCCTAAGGAGCATCACCTAGAAAGAAAACATTCTCTCGGGCTTTCACAGAGAGCAAACAGGTCAAGCAATAGCCGTGACTCATCTAGATGGCTGACACTGACAAAAATTCTATGAAACTCTGTACAGGGTTTCAAGGTAAACCCTGATGGGATTTGATTGACCTTGTCAGATACAAAAGTTACATGCTTTGTCATACAGGTCTTGCTTTAACTTAGCCTTAACCAACCAGCAGAAAAGTTTAACCTCTAGGCATGAAAAATAAAGCCAGATTAGTATGCTGAGCTATAAAAGGCTCAAATCAACAGCTTCCAACATTTCCAGCTCTGCTGATAACCCACTACTATTATGGAATATTGGACTATGTATACAACTACATTCTCTTAGTTCAATGAGAAGAAATATTTGTACCAATAGTGTTTAGAAAAGTTATCATGTCTGCATCTTGTACTCTGAACAACTTCTATAGAGATAACAATATGCATTGTATTAATTATTGTGGCTGTCCTAACATGTTTGGAAACAAAAAAAAATTTAAATGTTATATTTTATTTTTATTCCAAGCCATGTATCCAGGTGCACCTGAAAAGTACATAAATTCTGAGGATCCAAGAAGCAATATTAGGGGGGAAAAGCAACTACAAACATGTATGGATTACATAAAACCTCTTGGCAGTGTTAATCTTTAAAAACTGGTGGCAATTTGTAATAACTAGGAACATTTTGACAGAATTCCACCTACTCACATATTTACATAATGCTGGTGTAGTGGGAATTAGATATCACTGAATTTCCATGTCAGTGACCCCATTTTGCATGCTTGAAATTGCCCTCTGCCTTCTGGATGCTTTTATCCTCTTCCACTTGATATGTATGTAACAGTATCGCCGCAACACCCAAGTGCTCTACAGAGTGGGATTGTAATCAGTCGTTATTCTTGTCACTTTAGAATGTGACAGTTCAGGAAGTGGTTGCATGAATGTATGCATTTCAAGTGTGGGTGGCTGAGGAGGTGGGTTTGTGTCCAGGGTCTGAGACTCAGAGCACCCCTAGGCCCTGGGCAAGTGTGGGCATCCTATTCTGCATATCACGCACCTTCTCACATGACACACGGGCGATAACAACCCTGCCTCTGCCGATGTGCTGCCAGCTGTGGTTCAGACAGGGTTCACCTGAGCTCAGATGCTAGAGGGGCTCAGAAAACTGGTGTGCAAGTTCAGGGGAACTGTTACTGCTCCACCTGATGACTTCTCTGTAACCTAAGGAATAAACAATCCCAGCAAGGAAGAACGAAGAAAGAAAATAGCCCCTCATGAGTTACTGAAAGAGTAGCTTTTGAGAAAAATTTGAGATTCATTCACCAAGGCTGCTTAGAGAGAACCTGGGAAGTAGAGTCATTCTGCGTAACAAAAGTTAAGACACTGGGGCCTGGGAGATAGCTCAGTGGAATAAGCGCTTGCCTGGCAAGTGCAAGGTCCTGAGTTCAATCCCTGGTACCACCAAAACAACAATGAAAAAAGTTAAGACACATGAGCCTTTACCATGGGCCACGCATTATGCTACAAGTTTATGCACAATGTTTCCTCTATTTTTCACAAAAACCCTACTGAGGAGGGAGACCTTGTCCGTGTTTTCTAGATGAGGAAATGGAGCAAAGAGGTTAGGTCACCCAAGGTCACACATCTAAGAAGCTGCAACCTGGATTTAGGCAGAGGTGGACCAGCTCGAGAGCCCAGCCTTTGAACAACTACTCTAAAAATAAACTAGAATGCAATAATTTGCCCCAGATCCCATGGCCCTGAAGTGGCCAGTTGTGCTGTTGAAAAGAGGTCTTTCTTGGTGGCCAGAGACCCCCCAGGTTACTGGCATTCCTACCACAGCGTCTTTTCTTGTCCTCAATTGCTATTACCCAGATGGGCAGGTGAAGGGAGGCAGAGGAGACTGTCATACCCTCTCCATGAGCCTGGGGCACATGTGCTGACCTCACTCTCAGAGAAGAGGGAGAGCAAGGCAAAATCAGTCAGGGGACAGAAGTGCGGGTGGTGAAGGTTGGTTCTATCCCAGATTCCATCCTGTCAACTTCATCCCCTTCCTTCATAACCCCCCAGCCAGTGCCCTGCAGGGCATACAGCAGATGCTTCATAAAGGCCAGTCCCCTTCCCTTGTCTTGCTTTCTCTCTTCCTCTTTTCCCTTCTTTTTCCTGACCTTCCCTTTTCCCCTGCTGTGAGCACAAGGGCTGAATCCTCACGAGTAGACATGTCCAGACTTCTCCATGATCACCACTGTGATAGAGGGGCACTTTCTACTCGCAATCAACATCTTGAAGTTCAATAGTGCTGCTGTTTTTATTCTTGCTGAATGGCTATTAGATGAACATCCCCCTCCAAGGGCTTGGAATGACCATGCCCCCCAAGTCCAAGTTTGAGTTCCACTCACATTTGCTAACAGATCACCCAGAGCCATGAGCTATCTTTACTAGACTGCGCAAGATATTCAGACACCAAAGAGTGAAATGTTTTCTTCTTAAATTCAATGCATAGATTCCACCCTTTCACTAATTAAATACCAGAGAAATCTGCCCTTATAAAAGTATAGACACACAAGTCATACTTGCCAGTATTAGTTTCTGGGTCGAGATCTCTTAGAAGGATTTTCTCAGCATTATTTGTTCCATTTTTCCTGCCGGTGCTCAACAACAAGCGCTGAGTGAAAGACCAAATCTTCACGCAATGCCCAGTACGGCTGCTGTCTCTCTGTGCCCCAACACCTGCTTAAACAAAAGACCTGGGCTCTGCTGGCCTCCCACGCCCGCTACAGCCATGTGCTTTTCTAGTTGATTTGGGGTTGGGTAAATACACACATGTGTAGCTGCTCATGTGCAGCAGAATGTTTACTTGTTTGTTTTCTTCTTTCTTTCTAGCTAAATGCTTAACTCATAAAGATAAACAAAGTACAGGTTTTATGTTAGAGGAGAGAGGGAGAAAGGACTCAGAAAGGTCCAGCTGAGAACAAAAGGTTTTTGTTATCGAGGTGTCTTAATATTAGCATAATGACTTCAGAGGCGGAGATAAGGAAAGGTAAGATTGGCCGAGATAAGATAAGGGGAGGTGGCAACACCAATGTGCAACCCAGTGTCGGGAGCACAAAGGGTGAACACACTAAAAATGTTTGAATCTGAAGAGAAACTGTAAATTTACCCTGGCTTTAAATGGGCCCAATGTTATTCTAGTCTAGGCTACAGAAACTCAATAACTGACTCCACAATACCCAGCAAAACTTGTTCTTCAGAACACTGCTTGAGGAAGCACAGATTGGAAATTTCACAGCCTGCCCACAACTTTCTTGTGGACCAGCAGGGCACCAGGTCCCGCTTTCAGGCAACACTCCCATGCTTGCAAAGGCTGTGAGCTTTGGGCAGGCTCCTTTTCTGACTTGGGTCTAACGGGTCTGTGATACACTGTAAAAGTGAAATTAATCACGTTCCTCATTGAGAGAAGAGTGTCCCAAACTTCCACTAGTTCATGGGGAGAATGCTCTTCTTGGATGCGGCGCGTTAGGACCAGGTACCTGCCCCAACTCAGGGAGCATGCTGCACTCCACCTGGAATCCTACTTGCTGCCCACCCTCCCCCCCCCCAGACCCCCACCCCCTCCGCCGCCTAGAAGCTCTAAAGCTATAGCAGGAGGAGGTGTTAGGGATCTCACATTGCTATAACAAAGTATCCTATGCTGGGTACTTTACAGGCAATAGAAATGCACTGCTCCAGTTTGGGAGGCTGCAAAGTCCAAGACCTAAGTGTCAGCAGAGGTCATGTCTGGCCCCGTTCCTCCTGCAGGGCCCTTTCTCACTGCACCCTCACATGGCGGGTGCGGAGGTGACAGTGGAGTTTCAACTTGATTGGCCTTGTGGTCTGCCCCACGGAGTGGCGGAGCAGACCTCTAGGTGTGTCTGGGTGCACCTGGAGGTGTGGCTTTGGGTTTACGGTCCCTCCTCCCTCCCTCTCTGGCTCCCCTGTTCCCCTGCTCCTTGTCCCAGCAGCCAGACACTGAGCAGCTCTGCTCCATCAGCCTCTTCTGCTGCGTCCTCCCTGCTCTGCAGCCACTGGTAATGGGCTGAAACCAATAGTGCTTGAACCTCTTGTTTGCTCAACTGTGAGTGCTAGGGATTGGATCTTAGCGATGGAAAAGCTGCGGAGGGTGCGCATGCTCTCATCCGCCTCCTTTCTGAGGCACTGATCGCATGACCTGGCCACCTCCCGAAGGTTTACATGAGAGATAAGCATTGACACAGGGACTTTTGAGAGAGCGCAAGGATTCAGAGCACAGCGATAGGATAGGACTTCTCCCCTTCGTTGGCATCTCACAGGGATCATTAACATAGCCAGTGCTCAACACTGTCTCTATACGCTTGCACGTAGTTTGATTCTTGCAGTGGAGATGACAGCTTTGACCCCTGTTCCACCATCTTACCTGAAAGCAGAAGTGCAAAGACACTTCGTAAGAATCACTCCTTCTCTAGACAGATGTCTTTGTAAATGCAAATATGGATGAACCACAACTCCCTTTTCTCGCCTTTCTTTTCCTTGTACACTAAGAAAGTAAAGAAAGGACTCCATCATCATAACAGGTTGGTACCTGCTGATTTTTTTTCTTTTTTTTTTTTTTTTATCATGCATCACGTACATTGGAGACTGGCTGGATTAGCTCAACAATAGAATATGTCCAATATTTCATGCCACTTCCCTGCTAAATCCTTGGAAGTGTCTTCCACAGCAATCATGAGCATCTCACACCTGCTTTCCCAGTGATAAATCAGAAGCATAAGAAAGATAGGTTCACTTCCCTGGGTTCCCACAACATCCAAGAGGTCAAGATTCAAAGGCAGAGGTAGGTGCAGACAGCATAGACCAAACTCTAGCCCCCAAGCATGAGAGAGGTACTCACTGGGGTTTGCAAAAGAGAGTGAATGGGAAAGAGGCAGGGCGACAGGAAGCAGGGGCCAGCACCTCCCCTGCTCTTGTTTCTGGAGGTGACTTCCTCCCTCTGTATGCTGCTCTAAAGAGCCTGGCACAGAATTGTCTGTCGCCATGTCCAGATGAATAGCTCCTTTACCTGTATCTTTATTTTAATAAAATCACAAAGTCTTCTAACCCGTAGGTTACCCAGTAGAGCCATCTCCAAAAAGATAACACCCATGCTTACTATTTATTCTGCTAATTCTTATTTATCTGAGTAAGAAATTTGAAATACAGAGAAATGAATAATTTCATAAGGGCCATTTGAAATCAGAGGGAATGTTTCAGTCTTTCCTCCATGTTCCCCTGCACCTTGCTGGACTCAGGCTTGATTTGTAAGGAGAATCGCTGCAAATCAGCATTTTCACATAAAACACTTCTATAAAACATTTTTAAATAGCCTCTGATACAGGAGAACTGGAACCAAGAAATCGACCATGTGACTTGCTCAGTTCTTTAGAGGTTATAATTAATTTAACATTTTATCACTTTGAGGAAGATTTTACATGCCCCAAAATTAGCCAATTGTATGTTCAACACACACAAAAAAATGTCACTACTTTTGAGTTTTGAAACAACCCTACATATTTGAGGCTTGATGACTCTTGGCATTAGTTTTGTCACAACAGCATAACCTCGCTCTCTTTAAAAATGGAAATATATTCCATTCCTACAAATCTCCCGTCTTCTCCCTGTCTTCCCCTATCCTTCCTAATTTTTAACTGTGGGTTTTAGACACTATAAATATATCAATTTCTCCATTTCTCTGGGGCTTAGGATTTACGCAGCCAAGCCTTCCAACTTCATGTGATTCCGAGATTCTATTCCACTCGTGTCCTCTCTGCCCGCCCAAGTAGGTCTATTTCTTAGCTAGTGATACCTACAAATTACGACTAGTTCCAGAACTATTTCCAACTTCTTTGTTTTGTCTTGCACTTCCACTGTGGCACTAATTACTAGCGATATGATTAATGTACTACTTACTAGTGGCTTTGTTCCCTTTGTTTTTCAACAACGTTAATTAGTCCAATTTTGAAAAAACAAAAAAAACTTTCATTTCCGCTCATACATGTCAGGTTGCAGGTTCTTTCCCTCCTTTGGTTTAAATTAAAGAGAAAAATAAGAGTAGGCCAATTAGTGATGTGGCTGAGAAACTGTCCTCCCAAGGTGCTCCTCAGGGAATAGCTGGGGCCTGCAATGTCAAAAATGGGTCTGAAGTAAGAAAGTTTCAGTTGCCTAAAAAGTTCTTTTGCCATGTTCTCATTTCTTAATTATAGCATGCATGTGGGTAGCTATGCAAGCATCTTGGGAGATGGCTACCTGGGATGTGGGCATCGATCACACTTAATCCGTAATGCATGTGGCCCTCTCCTGTCTGAACGCCCCGGTCTTCCCACAGCTCTGTCATAGCAGGTGCTCATTAGAGTTATAGTTGGGAGACTCAGTTTTAAATCTGTAGCTATTGCTTGCTGTGCAGTTGGTTTATGTTCACAGCACTTATTTTCTTTGACACATCAGTAAAACCCAATAGACTTTCACCATTCAACTTCTGTCAGTACTTTTCAAGGGCTTCACTAAGTCATTGTAATATATATTTAGTGTATACTAGAATTTAAGTGACACCAGCTGGCCCAACTAGTGACACAGAGTGATTGTTGCCCTATGACACTATATTTGTTAAGAATCCATTTCATTTTTCTTCTTAAAAAATAATAAACTTGTGATAGAGCTAATTTTATACTCAATTTTATAGGTTAGGGTTTTTTTTTTTAAGACTTCCCAGAACTTTGGAGTCACTGCATAAATGTCTGCATCATCATTACCAATGCTCTTCGATCCAATGTGTACAGTTGTGTAGTCTATAACTTTAAAAGGTGTTAATAGAAGTTTTGTCTATTTATGTCCCACTGAGAATATGAAAAATGACTGCTGATTTCCTCTTAGATTAATCACTGACTGTGTCCTTTCTCATCTGGATCCTGGGTACTCTGCTCTGTGACCTATGGGCTATGGCAAGCTGAGGTTTCTCTGCCTGGCTCTGAGAAGGGCAGCACAATAGGGCATTGCCCTGCCCACCACTCCTCCACTTGCTTCCAACTTTCTGCCCTAAATAAAGTGGCAGCAGAATCTGTGCCAATGTCTCACTCACTCACCAGAGGCAGGTTAGAAAATGCACACATACTTAAATGTATCTATCGAGATTCAAGGTTGAGCCTTTAACTTTAAAATTAACTTTGAAATTGAATTCATTTCAACACAAGGGCCTTGTCCAAGTCCCCACCCTCTATACAAATGAAAGTGCTAATTGTTTTATTTGAAATGTCACTTTCAACTAATTAATTCATTTTGCTTCTGACTGAATTGATTGGAAACCCCAAAAGGATTTTAGGCAAAGAAAGAGCTGTGTGCTTTGACCTTTTGTTCCCTCTAATCACATCTTTATTTACTATATTGAAACAGGACGCTGTGCCATAAAACAAAGGTGAGGGAAATTATGTCCATTGAGGGATGAGTTTCCTCTTATGAAAATCAGACTAATGGACTTTCTTTGGCAATAAGAAGAAGTTTTTCTTTTAGGGTGGCTCTAAAGACACTGTAATCACTATAACCTTGACTTCATTACCAAGCACCAGCTCTCTCCCCCTCATTTTCCAATCTTCCTTGACTTATATATTAGCGAATGATATTAATAGAAGCTATGTCACCAAATCAATTTGGCTGATCATGTCATAAGAATTCAGAGTTGCACAGCGCGAGTTGTTCGTGTGTGTGTGTGTGTGTGTGTGTGTGTGTGTGTGAGGTAGAAAGACAGTTGGGATGCCTCTATGGTCTCCGGATTTTCTTTTCTTATCATATTTCTTAGCTATGGTATAAGACTACTCTAACATCTGCTGTTTGCACCTGCCTCTTTTAAATGATTGAAAACATCACATACAATAAATGTCACACTTATTTTATAAAAGACATAGGTGAAGTGCTGTTGCCAAGTGAAACACCCTTCACAACTTATTAAAAACCTCAGGTGCCAACACATGAGGTGTAGGTCAGTGTGTAGGGGCTGCATCCCCACAACTCCTTTTAGCTTGCATAACTTTTCATCAGGTCCTTGATACTTAACACATGAGATGTGCTTCACACAATTTCAGATCTTCAGAATGCATTTCGTAGTACTTCCAGGCGTCATTGCTAGCTTTCCTGTTTCTACAATTTATGTACAATTACCAGCATCAGTAATGACATCTGTGAATCAAATGACACATTTTCCCTTGAGTTTCTTCGTGGTTTTCCAGTTATCTAGAGCAAGTGACTGAGCCCTTAGAAATCACTGCATGTAGCAGAGTGCCTGCTGGCCATACCACATGAGCAAGGACATAATATACCCAGCAACTATCTTTTTATTGAGCATTTGCTGTGTGCCAGGCACTCCGCCAAAAGCTATACACGTGAGTCTCTATTACATCCTGACTCCTATCCTCCAAGGGGCATACTATTCTCATTCCTTTTTACAAACGGGAGAGCCAAGGCTCAGGGGGGCCCATCTGAGCCTCCACATTACATGGCTTTGTCACAAACCAGTGTACCTGAGCAGTGATGCTTCTCCAATGCTGGCTAACTTCCTTTTAAAAGTAATTTTGATCAAGAAATGCTTGTTTTATTATCAAGTCAGTGAGAAATGCTCAAAAGTCTTATCTTAAATCTGTCAAGTATGCTTTCAGGAGTTTCCAGAAAAGAACTGGGGAGATGCTTCAGTCTCCTAAGCACCTGCCCAGGCCCAAAGACCCAGGTTCAATCCCTGGTACCACATGCCCTGACCCTGTACTAAATAACTAAATAAATAAACAAATAAATAAATGTATGGGGGTTTTTATTTTAAAAAGAAATTTCTAGAAGACAGGAGGTGAAGAACTTAAAATATGTGTAGTTTTATTACAAGACCCTGGAACACTCTAGATATTTGTGGAACTCAGTTAAGAACAGAAAGAAGGAAAGAGGGGGTAGACCGGAGAGAAAAAGGAAGGAAATTCTCAAATCAGCACCGGGTTGGTCACATTTTTCATTTGTTTCAACTGCTTGAAGTGGCACCAGAGAGATAACAGCCTAAAATGGCTTAAGCACTATAGCAGCCGACAGAATATTAGATCTTAAAATGTTCTGATGTTGAAAGACAGAGGACTGGCTTTATGTAAAATCAGAACTTTCTAAAACCTTTCTCTCTGGAAAATTAAAACAAATGCAAGTGGAATCATCTGAACGATTTTTTCTAAATGGAATCATCTATCCACCTGGCTAAATTTTTTAGAGCTTTCACAAAGATTTTCACTTTTATATATATAGTTAATTGGCATATATATATATATATATATATATATATATGTGTGTGTGTGTGTGTGTGTATGTATATGCTGTAGAAAATAGATATTTTATAGTATATTCAGTCTCATGCATTCATTCTGCATGTGCATGTGTGTCTACCTGTACATATGTACATGCAAAATGCTTAATCATAATTTTCAAGAGTTGGTCCACATGCCTTCTTTATCATATCCTCCTCAGTGACTGACATATATAAAATTGTGTGGAAACAGTTCTTAAATTTTGTCCTTTTGTTGGAGTCCATGTAGCTACACCTCACCTTCACTGAAATCAGGACATGTGGAGCAGCCGCAGCAGCTTCCGCAGCAGTCCCTCTGCAGCCCATTGCCACTCCCACTCTCTTACAAGGTCGTTTTTCAACAAAACGAATGGCATTCAGTGACAGTCCCCTACAGGCTTTCTGCACTTCTTCATTTGTTTCCTATAGTACTTTTCATTTGAGGCAGAGAAGCTTTCATGACAAAACTAGCTTCATTTTTTAAAAAATTTTCTTCATGAGTTCAGAAATGTACTTATAAAATTTTGGCAAACTTTCAGACCAGGAATTAGCTCTTATAATCTTATTAGAAACAATAAGAATCTTCAACTTCACAATGGCTTATTAAAATATGGTACAGACAAGTAACTTTCATTGACCTTTTCATTTATTGCCAAATATAGCACAAAGTATAGAAAATATTTATGAATTAGCTCTATTTTCCATTGTTTTTCCTGCACTAGTTACTGTATTCTTGGTTCACTCTCCCTTTCTCATAGAAGGATGAGTGTTTGAGAAGTACAAAAGATCTTCAATCCAGCCTCGGTAAAATTCAGAAGATAAATTACCCACTCAAAGAAATTTATTCTCAGGGAAAATTCACTGGACTTTTCAGCAATTCAATATATTCATATTTTCCATTAGAACTGGAATCAGGAGCCAGCCATATTGAATGTATAATTCTACTTTTGTTCTTCACATCCCCCAATTTCTTCTTTCTTTCTTCTTTCTTTCTTTCTTTCTTTCTTTCTTTCTTTCTTTCTTTCTTTGCGACCAGCTCAGCCCGCCCTGGGGGTGGGGCTCACAAGGCATGTGGTGCTGGGGATTGAACTATGGTTCCTGCACTTGCCTAAGCAGGTGCTTTAGTCTGCTGAGCTATCTTGCTGGCCTCCAGGCACCAGTTTTAACTAAAGTAAAACTCACAAAATGAACAAACACCTTAGGAGGGTCCCTACAATGAAGCCACATGTCTGAATTAATAACCCAATACCAAGAAAATGGCAAAGCTGACACTTCTTTCCCCCTAGGAATAGCTCATCCATAGCCACACAGGCCCCGATGAAAGTAATAATCTGTTAGGCTTTGGCACTATAACAATGAGCATGAAAATAAAGTGAACTGAGAGCCAGATACTATCATAAATGTATGTCTAGGATTTTTGTAAAACACAAAACAAATTCAATTATATTGTTTTCATTTAAATACCATTACTTATATTGTTTAGAGCAAAACATTATTATAAATGACTAAATTATTTATTAATAATATAATATAGAAGTGTAATTATTTAAATTAACATTTTTATATTCATAGGATGCTTTTAAAATCCCTATTTTGTGTACGTTTCATAATGTACATAGCATAGTGGGAGCAAAATACACATATAATGAACCCATGTGCATATTTTGGGGCTGTGCATTCCAGGCTGTGATACCATTGGGGCATGCCATCAAAAAGACTGGCTACTCCTGGATTCGAGGACTAGATGCGCAGGTCTGGATGACATCCCAGAAATATCACTCATCAACATTGGCCATCAATCGAACACACTAAAGAGGCTACTGATGCTGAGGCAACTGTCGCTGGGACCTAAGATACATGTTAAAATTCACTTAGCATTTGCTAAGTCTTCGTGGATACTCCATGCTTGGCGAGGTGTTTCTGCTACAGCAGAGGAGCCATCCAGGGATCCCTCTAGGGGTAGCCCCACTTTTGGCTGTAGGAGAGCGCAGAGGGAGCCGCAGCAACTGGAGGGGCTTGGGCAGCCCGGGTTCTCACTTCCGCTCACCCTCATTTATGCAGAGAGGTATGGCAGTCTCCTTTCGAGTATCCAAAGCGACGGTTATTGTAACACAGAAATATGGCCTAACCGCACTTCAACCAAATAGGTGTCTAAGATCAAAGTTGGATTTGGGAAATGAAAACATTTCCATATATAGGACAATCTCAGCAAAATGTGTTCCCTCGGGATGAAATAAAACCTACAGTTGCCGATCCTGCATTTTCTCAGTTTGACTAAGAATATTTTTCAAAGGCAAGCAGTGGCAATTTTGTCTTCCAGTGTTACGTGCCTGGTATCAGTATGGGAATAAATAATTCCGGTCTACATTTGGCAAGAGGCCTTCTCTTGCCACGTCTGAAGCACTCTCACCATCAGCACTCTTACCCTGAAGGGTTGTTCACAGCTAGAGGGTCACAGGAACTACACTCGAACTCAGTTCCTGAAATGTTATCCCTTTTGAATATTTTTGTATTTGACAGGCATTCAAGTTTGTAACCTGTTAAGAAAATCAGCGGGTCTCTTCTTTCCTATCGCTTCCCTATTTTCCCCAACACTGTGCACATTTACTAGGACATTAATAAGCAAGCAAACAAAAAGGAAAATGCTGACTTGGGAAATCCTTTTGACTTTTGCTCTTATTCTTGAGGAATCAAATTACAGACAGGAGAAGGGGAACTGGGTGAATATCCCCTTCATCTTTTCTTGGGTTTAGTCTTCCCTGGCCTCTGTTCTCTGTCTCTTGGAATGCTAGAGAGAGAAAGTTCTCTGGCCCATACATAGCTGGCTCATTCACATTCTGTATGCATTCAGTGGCAGCCCACAGAGGCCCTCTGTTGCCTTGGAGCCTTGGGAAACCAACACAATTTCATCAGCGAAATGATCGAAGGTAATATTTAAAACAAACGGGGACCCAACAGGCCACCACCTGGAACAAAGCAGTGGTGCAACTGAAGAGACTTCCTCTGGCTGGTTTTGAGGGGTATGTGTTCGAATTGTAATTCGCCAGTTGCCCCTGGCTATCACCTCTAGCCTGGTGACAGCAGCCCCCGTGAACTCTGTGGGGCTGAATACAGCCCAGTGGCGACTCCTCCATTGCTGCTTTCCTTGCCCTGTGAGAACACCCAGCCATTTACGGGGGTTGTCACTCAAGCTTATCCTTTTCAGAGGAGCCCTTAGAAGAAATGCCAGTTTGTTTTGGGAGACAGTTAATCTGAAGGAAGTAAATTCAAGTTTTGGCAAAGATCTGTGGTAAGATAGAGTGAAAAGCTGCCAAATGGTATTATTATTAGAAGAAGAAGAAAAAAGAAAACCAGGCACGACCTCCCCAAGTCAAATGCCAAGCACACCTACATCAGTTTCAATCAAGCCATAGAAAACTAAGATATTTTTAGATGTATTCAGTGTTAGTGCTTCTTTGCCCCAAGGGCTGTTTTTATTACTGCAAAAAGAGCTTGTAATCATTTTGTCATGAGGTTCGTATAATTTAATATGAAATGAGGTTTTGGAAAAACTAGACTTCAAAATAAACCTCAATGGCTACTCTCCCACCCCACCCCCATGGCAGTTCAGACAGGCGCAGCTGGGTTCTGCACCCCTCAGATCACAGATGCACCTCCCAGCTTGAGTTCTCTAAATCCGTTATTCCCAGTGGCTTGTTGTTGTCCTGCCAGTGCCTCCACTGAGACTCAGAGTGAATTTGTGGCATCCTTGCGGCAAAGCTGAGGAGCAGACCAGTCTCCATGATGAGATCTTGGCGACGCTCTAACATGGTGCTCATGGGAAAGAGGGGGCTGTCATCCTGGGTGGCACAGTGCTCCAAAGTCACACAAGTAGAGCATGGGGCACAGCCCAGACCTCGACCACAGGTCTTTACCGTTCACCTTTCTGGGCTTGTTTTGCTTATTGAAAAGATAAGAAGGAGTGCTGGTCTGAGAAACATCAAGCCTCTCTTGCTATCTCCTTCTGCTTCTTCATCACTGATGGGCCCCAGGAGGCTCTTGTGTGGCCCTATGATAGAGTCTGTCATTCCCAAAGAGAATGCTGCCCTATGCCTTCTTCAACAGAATTTACTCTGATCCCAGAAGGCAGGGAAGGAAGCTGTAGTAACACTTCTTTCCTCAAAGGAGAAAAAGTGGGAGCAACTCTTTAAATCCCATGTACAACTGAGTCCACCTCATAGAGCCAACATGCTCAAAATAGCACTTCCTACTTACCAGGAACTGGGGTAACTACTCCTAGTCAGCCATTTTTGACCCATGAGAACATCAGTTCCAGGTAGTTCCACCTACACTTTATTCAACAGCCTCTACCGCTGGGATCTCTGTCAGTGCCAGCCAGGAAGCCATCTCTTCTCTGAGCTCAAGGCTTTAGCTCCTGCCCTACAGACTAGGCAGTGGGCGCTCAGAAGGGTGATATGATTTATAGGACAATAGGGTGATGGTGGGAGAGGTGCTTGATGGAGCTCTCTAGCCTTCTCTCCACAGGCCTGCAGTAGCTGTCAAGTTGTCACTGTGAGCACCCTGCTCTGCTCCATCCCTCTCAAGTGTATGCCTGTTCAGTCCTTTGATCTGAGTTCTAGAACAGTGAGCATTTCCCTGTTCCCTCAGAGTCACCCTGCCCTTCTCCCCACCCCTGACCCCTAATCAAGGCAGCACTGGACTAAGGTTAGGGTCAGATCTCAGGGACCTGCCAGTCAGCCCATGTCTCTCAGAAAACAGTACAATCAGACCCCAGAGTCCTTAACCTAAAGTTACTAACGTGGACTTGAGAATTCAGGTGATTTATGAAGTTGAACAGAAATAGTAACATTCTACTTTTTCTTGCTTTTTTTTATTTGCTTCCACCTTGAATGAAACAAATGACTTTGTAACGGATAGAAACTACAATATTTTCCTAGCTCATTATGAAGTTGTTGCCAACACCTCACACTATGGTTTCCGCTCATCACAACTTCCAAGTCATGGCCTGCAACCAACTTTTACCACTTAATCTAGAAACAAAGAAGCAATTGTTATTATGTGAGAATTTTGCTTCCTGATTTTTTAGTAATTGATTTTTGACAGAGTTGTTGTACATATGTGTGTGCGTGTGTGTGTGTGTGTGTGTGTGTGTATGTGTACTTATATATTTTATTTTATAGCTAAGAGCATTTTCCAAAGGAAAGACCCAGGGACTTCACTAGATGGCCATAGAATATTATGGCACATAACAGTTACAATCCCTGACCAGGCACCCAAGAAGACAGTCAGTTAAGACATTGGTTTTACTGACGAATTTCCAAGGGGGACGTTGCTTTATGCTGAGAGACCCTTCCTTCCAGGGTTCCTGGAGTGAGCCACCGCTCTCCTATGGCCACATCCTGCCCTCATCCGGTGGCCATGTTGGGTGAGTCCCTTTTCCACACCCCTATGGTCTCCCTTCTGTCCTCCATGATTGACTATAGTGCAGAATAAACAAGAGAGAGCGTGAGGTCTTTTGAAGAGCGGGAAGTGCAATGCAAATGTTGGCCATGCTCCTCCCCCACTCATTCCGTACCTTTGTATATGTTTTCTCCTGTGTTAGCTGTGCTTAATATTAATAACAAACTTCAGCAGGATTCAAAAATCAGTAGGACTTGTGTACACCAACAATGAATTCAATGAGAAGGAAATTAAGAGAATGATATCATTTATGGTAGCATCAAGAAAAAGTAAGTACCTAGGAAGTAATCTCTCTGTAGTTTTTTAAGTCTTTTCTCTCTTTACCAAGTAAGCAGTCCATCTAAAGTTATTTTGGCCTGGTGTGGTGGTGCATGCCTCAGGAGGCTAAGGCAACAGCAGTTTGAGGCCAACCTGAACCACATAGTGGGTTCAAGGTCAACCTGAACTACGTAGTGAAATCTTGTTCCAACAAATGAACAAACAAGTTATTCTGAATAAAGTGTGCTGTATGAAAAGTTCCTGCCTAAATACACTAAACATTCATTGAAAATTTTAAAAATGAATCTTTAGTCAATTTAGGCAGGAACTTTTGGTACAGTAGGCTTTATTTGCATAGAATAACTTTCTTTTCTCTTTCTTTCTTTCTTTGTTTCTTTCTTTCTTTGTTCAGTGGTGAAGTACTTGTCTTGCATGTTTAAGCTCTGTGTTTGATCCTCAGCCCTGAAAAGAGAAAAGGAAGAGGGAAACAGAGAAAGGGAAGAAAGGAAGGAAGGAAGAAAGGAAGGAAGGAAGGAAGGAAGGAAGGAAGGAAGGAAGGAAGGAAGGAA
>PVKN010020147.1:0-16061 GCA_004027915.1 Capromys pilorides
TCAGTGGTCTAAAGCGCCTGCTTAGGAGGGCTCAGGCAACTGCGGGGACTGCAGTTCGATCCCCGGCACCACATGCTGCGCCAGCGCCACCACCAGGGCAGGCTGAGCCAGCCACAAAATGAATAAATAAAGAAACAAACAAACACAACAAGCAAACAAATAAATAAATAAATAAAATTTAAAAAAAAAAATAAATAAATAAAATGCTACCAGGTGTGGTGGCACACATCTGTAATTCTAGCACTTGGGAAGCTGAGGCATGAGGATCACCCTATATGGCCTGGCCTACATCGTGAGTTCAAGACCAGCCTGAACTATGCGGTGAGACCTTGTCTCAAAAGGAAGAAGACGAAGAAAGGGGGCTATATTTTCTTATAATTGCATATTAGTTTCTTTTTATAATTAGGTTACAAATTTTATATGAATAAGGTTTTTCATATGTGACAAATCACATAAAATAGTACATTTCATACTCTAAACTCTAATGTATTGTATATAAAAATGAAGACTGTGTTTTGTTTTATTTTTCTCTTATGCTTTTTTTTTTTCTTTCTTTCTTTCTTTTTTTTTTCTGTACCAGGGATTAAACTCAGGACCTTGCACTCTCCAGGATTCCGTTGAGCTGTCTCCCAGACCCTTTATTTTTCTTTTGACCCAGTCTCATTATATTGGCCAGGTTGGCCTCAAACAAGCTCATCGTTCTGTTTCAGAATTCTGAATGTGAGAAGTTTTTATTATATAGTAACTGATCTTTCCCCAGGTTGTTTATTTGTTTGTTTTGTCCAACATAAACAATTAAAATCAGGGTGTGCTGAGTTACATTGTCAGCTCTTCATGTTTTTGATTTTGAGACAGTGTCTTGCTAAGTTGTCCAGGTGAGGCCTGACTTGTGATCCTCCTGCCTTAGCCTCCAAAGTAGTTGGGATTACAGGTGGCACCATCATTCCTGGCCACCTAGGCTTTCTTCATAATTATTTGAATCTACTTTAATAGAGTATTGGATCTTTGAGATCAAGTTAATGAAACACTTCTGGTATATAAATGATAAAATTGCTTTTTTTCTTTTTTGAGCTGCTGATTGTCAAACTCAAGGCCTATTTCACAGTAGGCAAACACTGTACCACTGAGGTATATGCCAGTTCCCCATAACTTGTATTTGTAAAGAAAATTCACAACAGTGATGGTGAACCTATAGCAAACATGCCATAGTGGGCTGTTTTTTATTATTGAAAGTGCTTAGCCGGGCTTGGTGGCACACACCTGTAATCCCAGCATTTGGGAGGCTGAGGCAGGAAGGTTGATGTGAGTTCGAGACCAGCCTGGGCTACAAAAGAGAGCTCAAGGCCAGCCTGAACTGCATAGCGAGACCCTGCCTCAAAAAAGACAAAAAAAAGAAAGTGCTTATTCTACTGAGCTATCTCCTCAGCCCCTCCACCCTTTTTTTCTACTTCTAACCATTTTCAACAAGTAATCACAACTCCCCCCAAAAAGAAAAGAAAAAACCAAGCAGTCACTACTATTTTCTTCTGTGTTATATACTAGGGAAAGTAAAACAAAGAAAACTACTTGTCTAAAAATTTAAAAATAAAATTTATGCTTATGTCCATTTTTTAGGTTGAAGCTGATCAAGTATCCACGATTCTTGGATATGGCTTAATCTAGTATATACATGAGACAAAAACAAAGAGAGTGACAGGTTCTTTCTTTGTAGTGAGGACGTTTCAATTTTGATCACTTGGCTCATATCGCCAGCCTAGGCCTTTCCACACTTTGGTCTTTTTTCCTCTTTCTCAGTCTACCTGTTAAGTAGACTGAGGTGTTGGATGTCATGTGAAACTGAGGACATCTTGCTTTTTAGCAAGGGTCTTGATTGGTTTTCTTGTCTTAATCTGACCTGATTCTTTTCTTCTAGTTTTTTTACCTCTGCCCTTTAAGATAAGCCTTGGTTTCTGCTTCTCTCACTCTGTTCTGGTTGGTAAGGATAGGAGGAATATTTGGGGTGGTGATGTGCCTGCTGTGGCAGGTAGATGCCCTTGCTGGTGTTTGCCAGGGAAGAATAGCTCTCAGAGAGCCAGTGGCTTGTTCTCTTCAAGCTATTACACCATTCGGCATTTTACTCAATTTATCAGAAGCCACTAGTGTTACAAGCCCACAAATCTGTGATTCACATATTAGGATTATTCTCCCATAATATACAACAAGGTATCAGTAGGCTTATGAAAAAGAGAAAACAGGGCTGGTGAGATGGCTCAGTGGTCTAAAGCGTGTGTGTTAGGAAGTTTAGGCCACTGCAGGGACCGCGGCTCCATCCCAGGCACCACATGCTCTGCCGCCCTCCCCCGCCCCTCCGGGAAGGCTGAACCGGCCATAACACAAACAAATAAATGAGGTTTAAGAAAATAAAATAAACTAAAAAAAAAAAAAGAAGAAAAGAAAAGAAAAGAAAAAGAGAAAACAGTAGCTTGCCGGTTTAATTTGGGAGCTTGTCTTGACATGCTAGTTAGCAAACTGTTTTTCACATGCTAGTCTTGAACTGAACATGAGTCATATCCACACATTGGCAAAATTGTAAACTGCTATGCTACAAGTCCTTAGATGTTTGAGGTCTTTTTCAACTCTAGGATTTGATGGTTCTAAAGATATTTTAGTGTGAAAACATACCCAGAGTAAAAACAGTAAATATTCACCTTCTTTCTAGGCCTTGTCTTAAGTATGATTACTATGAATTTGTCCATTATAGATTTGTATTATGTATTTTATTTTAACCTATTTTTTTGGTGCCGAGACTTGAACTCTGGATTTTGCTCTTGCCAAGTAGTACTGTGCCATTGAACTATATCCCTGGCCCCTGTATTATATATTTTATCTTTTTTTTTTTTTTTTTTGGTCTTTTTGAGGCAGGGTCTTGTTATGCAGTTCAGACTGGCCTTGAGCTCACTTTTGTAGCCCAGGCTGGTCTCGAACTTGCACTGATCCTCCTGCCTCAGCCTCCCAAGTGCTGGGATTACAGGCGTGCGCCACCACGCCTGGCTGTACTATGTATTTTAAATATGCTTTTACTTGTCTTTTTAATTTCTCAGATAAAAAAGAGTGAAAGCCCAAAACTTGCTGCATGCTGTAGGCATTATGATTTTTATTATGCTGAACTTGACATTTTGAGGAAGCGTGCCCAGGAGGCTGGTTATGTCTGTGTTCCTCAGAGAGATTCTGAAACTGAGGAAAATTACAAGGAAGAAAGTCATGCTCCATCGCCTGCTCAATGGTAATATGGTAGTCTAACAACCTGAGCTTTGGTCCTCTGAAGATATTTTCCTATACTAGCAGTCAGTCAGTCAGTCAGTCAGTCAGTCTGTCTGTCTGTCTGTCTGTCTGTCTGTCTGTCTGTCTGTCTGTCTGCCTGCCTGCCTGCCTGCCTGCCTGCCTTCCTGCCTTCCTGCCTGCCTACCTGCCTGTCTGTCCATCTGTCCGTCTGTCCGTCTGTCCGTCTGTCTGTCTGTTTGCCTACCTACGTGTAGGGTCTTACTGTGTTGCCTTGGTCACCTTGAATTTCTGGGCTCAAATGAAGGTTACTCATTTGGCAGTGGCACAGTGCCTACCTGCCAAGTGCAAGGTCCTGAGTTCAGTTGTTTGTACCCCCCCCAAAAAAAAGTTAAAATAAAATACATAATACAAATCTATAATTGACAAATTTATAGTAACCATACCTAACCTCATTTATCACCATTTTTTCTGAAATCCTTCCAAATTCTCCTAAAACAAATAACCCAGAAAGAACTACTAAAATCTCCACTTTGCATACTTAAATTACCTGGCCTGTAAGTGTGAGTTTAAGGCCACCTGGGCTCTACAGTGACTCCAGGGCCAGCCTAGAAGACATAGCAAGATCTTGTCTCAAAAACAAAATCCTTAAATTGTTGCTTATTTTCTTATTCATGGTACCATTTAATCATAGGCAAGATCCATACTCTTGAATGTTTCATATTATTTTTCTTCCTTCTAGTGAAGTCCGCCATCAAGGGAATGATTAAAACAGTAGTATTTATTTAATTTTTCAGAAGCTACTAGTAAGAATCATAAATAATCAAATTATTAAAATCAAATGATCATTGAGCATTTTGAAAAGTGAAATAGATTTCATTTGGTGCTTATATTCTAGGGAGTTCAAAATATAGATGTGGGGCGATAGATGTTCAAAATATAGATGTAGAGAGATAGCTCAGTAGAATAAGTACCTGCCTGGCAAGCACAAAGTCCTGAGTTCAATCCCTGGTACCACAAAAAAAAAAAAAAAAAAAAGGATATGTTTGAAAGAAAAATAAACTTAAATTGTTTTTATAGATTTTTAAAAAGTTTATAACAATTTCTTCAGATTACAGTATTTTCAGTGATTTGTTTTTCCCCTGATTTCAGTATTCCTGTGTCCAGAACAGCTGATACCATCACAGGTCTGAAGGCTTATGTCTGAGAGATGGTTTTGGTTTGGGGGGTTCTCGGGAACAGTCCAGGGCCTCACACATGCTAGGTCAATGCTCTACCCCTGATCCATGCCTTCAGCCTTCTTGTTGTTTATTTAAACAATGTTTCGTCATCATTTTGTTGTTGCTGTTGAGGGATGAGAATTCACTACCTTTGGCATCTCTGGTTATTGGATGATTGATTGATTTTTTTTTTTTTTTTTTTTTTTTTTTGTGGAACTGGAGATTGAACTTAGGCCCTTG
This sequence comes from Capromys pilorides, assembly GCA_004027915.1. NCBI lineage: Eukaryota > Metazoa > Chordata > Mammalia > Rodentia > Capromyidae > Capromys > Capromys pilorides. Next base: position 4,719 of record PVKN010020147.1, read on the forward strand.
CACTTTCCAGGCAGGCACTTATTCTACTGAGCTATCTCCCCAGCGCTGGATGACTGGTTGATTGAGTGGTAGTAAGATTAGAACCCAGGGCCTTATGCATTCTAGGCAATCACAATTTTAGATGAACTGTAAAAACTACAAGAGACTGGGTGATTGCAGTATTATCAGCACTTAATAAAAATTAGATAAGAGTGGTAAAAGAATATTTTTTTCAGAAATTTTCCATGATGGGAAATGTAGATGGTTTATTTTTAAAGATATTGGGTGCTGGTTGGTATGGTTTTATCCATCTTCGTGACACACTTTAACATTACCTCAGGATCACCAAAATTGTGTCCCATTAGCTCAAGTTGTGATACATGTTTTACATGTGACCCAGAAGCAGCCACACAACTTTTTCAGCTACTGAGAAAATGTCTTCTGCTTTGTGCAGATGAGAGAGCTGTCAAAGTAGCAATTATTTTGGTTACAGGAGGTTTTATCTCCGGAGCAGTACCGTGACACCTTTCTTTCCCGACATGTCTCTGTCCATGTCAGCCCATCCTGCTGGATCCTGCGATGATGGAGTTCTCCCCTCCTCATTGTCCCCTAGCCCCCACCACAGTTTTCTCTCTGCCGGAGCTCCAGTTCCATGCTGTGGGATGAAAGAACAGGACTTTGTACAGGGTTGGCCAGCTGCCTTTGAAGCCCTAATTGCTTGCACTGAGAAATGCTGCTGTGTCCCCTTTACAGATTAAGAATTAGAGCCAGAAACCTGAAGCAAGAAGCTGGCTCCAACGCAGGGTGGCATGGCAGAGGGACACAACAGAGGAGGGACAGTTGGTGGCTTGGCAGGTTGGGAGTGGTGCGGGATGAAGCCAACGGGAGGATCTACATTATCAGGCGGTGCCCTGTGAGCAGCATCTGCCCAGCAGGCTTCTTGCAACTTCACACCCAGCTCTGAGCCCATCAGTTCACTACTCCAGTGACAAGTGTCACAAACGCTTTGTCAGGTCACCTCCTGAAAGCCCCCACTATAGCACATGAGGCTTTGAGGGACATCCAGACACAGTCCATAACATTGGCACTCAAACTGACCTTCCTCCCAAAGGCCTGCAGAGTACCTTCAGAGGAAGTTTGAAGCTCAACAATACAAGTTGAAAGTGGAGAAGCAGTTGGTAAGTAAAATACCAAATATAGGTGTCTTCAGAACTTCCTAATAGTTTTCTCTGTTCACAGCTACTCAAGGACCCTTAAGTCAAGGTTCCCTCTACTAGAAGGTGAAGGCTATCTACCTCCTAGTCCTCAGGTTTTTAAACTAATAAGGAATAATGAGAATAGGCCCAAATCAGAGTAGAAGCCCAATTTCATCACTGACTGTCACTTGCTTTGTGACCATGGATAGTTCATGATCCTTTCTGAGCCTGTTTCCTTCTCTCTCTCTCTCTCTCTCTCTCTCTCTCTCTCTCTCTCTCTCTCTCTCTCTCTCTCTCCCTATCTATCAATCTACCTATGTTTTATTATTTTTTATGCATTTTAGTATAGGGTCTACAGGGTCTCCCTGCACAGACCACATTCATAGTGATCCTCCAGTTTTCAGCCTCCCAAGCGCTGGTATTACAGGCTTGTGCCACCACACCCAGTCTCAGTGCACCCTGGGGGCAAGGTCAGCATGCCAAGGATCAAACCCAAGATATAGGATCAAACCTGCATCTGCCTAAGCATGCACTTTAGTCTGCTGAGCTGTCCAGCAGGCCCTTCCTTTTCTCTAAATGATAATTTTGTAGTATATGAGCTTTACAATCCCTTTTGTGCTACAGTGCTTGGTGCTATTTTTTTTTAAAGAATCTTCTACATATTTAGAAAAAAATTTCTAGAACGTGACATGGCAGCACACGCCTGTAATCCCAGCACTTGGGAAGCCGAGGCAGGAGGATCACTGTGAGTTCCAGATGAGCCTGGGCTACAAAGTGAGTTCAAGGCCAGCCTGAACTGCATAGCAAAACCTTGTCTCAAAAAGACAATCAGTCAATCAATTTTAAAAAATTTAAATGTCCATTGTACCTTACTATTTAAATCAAAAGTTAATCCTCCCCTATGAGTATTGTCTCAGAACTCTGGGGCTGAGACAGGCTGCTACAGATCCCACATGTACTCTCTTGCTTTGACCTGATCATGAATGTAGTTCTGCTCTACTAGGGCCTTCGTCCATCTTCTGCTGAGCCAAATCACAGGACCACGTGTCTGAGGAGCTGTGGAGAAGAGCCTCGCACCCAGGACCTGCCATGTAGGCAGAAGAAGACGAAGGACCAGGTTGGAAGCAGTGTGGCTGTGTGGCCGTCCTTCGCCCAGTGCTTGGGCATTGCTTTTGTGTTCAGAGGATGCCTGAGGGGCTGTTGCTTTTCTGTTTTCACAGGAAGCGCCTGCCAGGTGTTTCTGGGGCACAGAATTACGTATTTCACTGTGCACAGAGCACAGCTCTGCCATGTCCTTAAAACGTTTTTTCCCTGGATTAGTACAGGAACTGTCCATCATTAATGTTTTGAGATTTTTATTAGTTCACTGGGGCTGCTGTAAAACAAAATACTGCCAGCTGGGAGGCTTAAAAACAACAGAAATGTATTGTCTCCTGGCTCTGGAGACCAGATGTCCCCCACACTGGCAATTACATCCCCTGAAACCACAGGGGCTTCCTGCTTTCCTCTTCCTAGCCTTCTGTGATGCTGCAGTGGATGGATGGCCTGTGTGGCTTGCACCTACATGATTGTAATCTCTGCTTTTGCCACTCGGCATCCTCCCCTATGTTCTATCTTACCGTGGCTGTCTTCTTAAAAGAGCACCAGTCATTTGAGCTGGGACCACCACACGCCAGCGTGAACTCATCGTAACCAATTCCATCTGCAGAGAGTATGCCCAAGTAGGGCACATTCGGAGGCACAGAGAGAGTAGGACTTCAAGATAGCCTTGGAGAGGAAAACATTCACCTTAGATAGGACTGTCATTAAAGTGGGCATGTAAAGAGACTACCTTGGTATCCCACACTGGGGTTTTATGTGAGCCTGAGACCTGTGTCCCGCCAATGTACCCCCGAGACTGTGTGCAGTGTCATGGCAGAGAGCAAGCACATGGTCATCGTTAAGAACTGCAGGTGTTCTGATGCTTGACTTGTATTGTGCATTATAAAAATTATAGGCTAGTTGTTTGCACACATTTAAATTTCTTGGATTGGATTTCTTTTTCAGGAATATTGGAAGCAGTTAGAGGAAATACGCCAGCAGTACCATGATGATGTGAAGGAGATGAGAAGGAAGATGAGGAGGGAGCTGGAGGTAATTCTCTCTGCTAGACGAAACATTGTTCTGGCGGCCTGGTGCTGGTGACCTGAGTGGGTGTTATAGCAAGGACCGTGGGAGGGGGCGGAGCTGGGCTGCGGGGACTGGTGGAGGGTGCTCAGCATGGTCCTAGGAGCAGTGCATGACACCGCCTGCTCCCAAAAAAGAAAGTCGTGATCCTACAGAAAAAGTATGATTTCATCATAGAAATAAACAAGCAGGCTTCTTTTGTAACAGAAAAGCTACTAGACCTCATAAAAACTTAACTTTTTAAGGTTTCCTGGAGCTTAAGCAAGATGATGAGGGAATCTGAGAACCTCAGAAATCATGTGTGTGTATGCATGTCTGTGTATAAAAATACTGCTGGAGATTAAGCCCCTGACCTTTTTAAAATTTTTGAAGCAGAGTCTTACTAAATTGCTAATTGCTTGGGCTGGGCTTGAATTTGCAATCCCTCTGTCTCAGTCTCCCAGAGTGCTGGCACTACAGGTGTGTGCCATTGCTCTGCTAAGACTGGATGTTATTAAAAATGCTCATTGATTGCTTCTTCATGATCAGTAAGTATTAACTGAACAGTTGCTTTAAAGCAGAACTGGTTTGGAAACAGAAAGTCCACACTGAGTTTATACTCATGCCTATAAGTGTGGGGAAAGAGAATAGAATTCACCGAATTCAGCTGTAGCAGGGTAAGGTTCTAAAATCTATGCAGTCAAGGGGTGGCCAGATGGCTCAGTGGACTAAAGTGCCTGCTTAGGCAGGTGCAGTGGCAGGGCGTTCAATCCCCGGTATGCTGTGCCAGCCCTGCCCCCAGGGCACGCTGAGATGGCAGCTGAGACTGGGCGTGGTGGCGCACATCTGTAATCCTGGCACTTGATACTCCAAAAACAGGAGGATCACTGTGAGTCTGATCTGTGTAGTGAGACCCTGTACTAAATATAATACAGTACAATAAAATAAAATCTATGCAGTCAGGTGTGGCATAACAGTGTTTGGGCCAGGGGCCGGTGAGATAGCTTTGTGGCACAAGTGCTTGCCTGGCAAGTGCAAGGTCATGAGTTCGAACCCTGTTCCCGCAAAAAACAAACAAACAAACAAACAAACAAACAAACAAAAAACAGTGTTTAGGCCAATGACAGCCCAGAGATAGGGGGTGGTTCCATGAGATTGCACCACATTGTAATGTCATAGCCATCTCACGTTGGCTCAGTGCATCCTACATGGTTGCCTAGTGACTCATTTTTCAGGACATATCCCTATTAAGTGATGCAAGATGGGCCAAGGCAAAATCTGAATGCAGTGGAGTTCATTCTTGAAAATCCAAAGAGGTGGCACCTTGGAAATTCATCATGGTTCTTGGGAAGGTCTCTAGAATTGTGGCAAATGGCTGCATCTTTGGAGCCTGCTCCTCCAACATTAGGAACGCCCGTAAAGCCTGGAGTGCTCCCCTCTCTTTCTCTTCCTCTCATTCCTTCACTTCTTCCTCCTCTGTCTGTGGCCTCGAGGCTGCACATGCATTGAGCACACCGGCCACACTGCTGGTACTGACCCCTCCTCCTACCTTCTCCTCCAACCCTGAGTGCGTGTAGATGAACTACTGTATGTTAAATGAACACATGGTGTGACTCAGGTGTACATGCCAGGCTCTAAACTGGAGCATTCACACTTCCCTCTGTTTATCCCCCGGACTGAGGAGTTAAGGGATGCCCTCAAAATCACATAGACATTACAAGCAACTAAATATTTAAATATCTGACTCTAAGACTTTTGCTCTTTCTAACAGATGTAGTGCTGCGCGTACATAGAGAGCTCAGGCCTAGGTTTGAACAACTATAGAATAAGACTGTAGGTATGTAAGACCAAAGATGAGAGGGCTGAATTGGATGAGGGTTATGATGGAAGAGGGACAAGCCTAATTTGGATCAGAGAGAAGTGGAATTTATTTGTTTTAATTAATTATTGCTTTTTTTTTTTTTTTGTATTATGGCCAGCTCAGCCTACCCGGGGATGGGACTGGCACAGCATATGGTGCTGGGGATTGAACCACAGTTCCTATAGTTGCTTAAGCTTTCCTTAGCAGGCGCTTTAGAGCACTGAGCCATCTTGCCAGCCAAATTATTGCTTTTTTGAAACAGGGTCTCTGTATAGTTCAGCCTGGCCTTAAACTCATTATAAGGCCCAGGCTGGCCTCACACTCATGGCAGTCTTCCTGACTCAGCTTCCTGAGGGCTAAGATTACAGGCATGCGCCACCATATCTGGCAAGAGTAGAATGTAGAGAAAACAAACTAAGGGGGCATTCTGGAAGAAACATGCCAAGGTTCCAGTGAGCATGGATGTTCTAGGAGAGCCTCAGCCAGCCCCAGGCATCTTGGGGGATGGTTCTCAGAGCAGACAGTGGGAAATGATGGGGAGCCTTGTGCCATTAGCAGCAGGTTGAGTCTAGGAAACATGGGCAGCAAACTTTTCTTGCTTTCTCTTGGGGCACTATGGTAGGGGTTGAACCCAGAGCTTCATGCATGGCAGGCCAGCACTGGATAGCAGTCAGTCCTAGAAAGAGTAAAAGAAAAGTAGAGGAATACTGAGGCAGACATAAGTGAGGGCTATAGAATGGGATGTGGGATGTATGTGTGTGTGTGTGCATGCATGCGCGCACACTTGTGTGCATATGTGTGTGTGTATGTATGTGGTATGTCACTTGCCTGCTATCATCGTCTAGGGACTAAAATTGGAGGGAGGGAAGAGGGAGAGATCAAGAGTGAGAGAGCAAGCTAAAGAGAGGGAGAGGGAGGGCTTACTGACTTCATTCCCATTGCTCGTGGTCAGCCAGCAGAGGGAGGCATCTCCTCTCCAGACCCACCCACCAGACCCATCCAACCCTGGCCAAACACAGAAAGTAGCCTTTGCAAGCAAGCTGGGAAGAAGGGACAAAGGAGGGTGTTATGTATAGGTGTCCCCCCAAAGCCTCATGCAGGCTTGCGGGCAGGCTTCTGGAATTTGTAATTGATTATTGTAAAAATGGGTGCTCTACCTCCCCTGGGGCAAGTGATTTGCATTTCAATGTAAAGGAAGCAGAAAAGTTAGCTGCTTGAGCAGCTGTTAGCTCTCTCCCTTAGCTCTTGCTCTTAGCTGCCACCATGAAAGGTTGTTTTCTGCCATGTGCCTCTACCTTGGAGCCAGCTAAATATGGACTAAAACCTCCAGTAACTGTGAGCTAAATAAACCTTTCCTTCCCTCATTTTGAGTGTTGGATATTTGTCCCAGCAACGAGAAAAGAGTAACTAAAGGACAGAGGGGGAGGGGGAAAGTCAAGAAGGGACATGGGTGGTAGGGGAAGGGGGGACAAAAGCTTTTATAAATAAGGGTAAGAGAGACTGAAGGGAGGGCAGAAGAAGCAAGATGTCTCATGTACAGGTAGATTTCCTAAGGTGAATGTGACCTTTATGTATATCTAAAGGGCACCAATAAGATAAAAACAAAGCAAAATAAACAAACCTCAAGCTAGGAAGAACTAATCTTGCTGACCTGACCGGGCATACTGTGTGTTACAGGAGAGCTCCAGAATCGGTCACAGGACCTATCTGGTGAAGAGTGCCCTGCCTGGTGGCCAAAACACTCCTGAGGGGGACACTCCTGTGCAGGTAGGCAAGGCAGCTGCCCACCTACCAGTCCTGGTGAACTGGTAAGAAGCACACACAGGCCTTCACTGTCAATTTTTCCCTGTGGCTCTTCTCACATCATCTCCTAGGCAACCACACACTTGCAGTTCTTCATTAGATCATTTGCATTGTCCACTGGGGCAGTATATACCTGCTCTCTCCTTTTTGTCCCCGGAGGTTTGAATCCAGGGCCTCACCCATGCTAGGCAAGTGTACTACTCTGTCCATTTTCTTTTTTTTTTTTTTTTTTTAATTTTATTTATTTATTTATTTGTTTGCTTGTTGTGTTTGTTTGTTTCTTTTATTTATTCATTTTGTGGCTGGCTCAGCCTGCCCTGGTGGTGGCGCTGGCGCAGCATGTGGTGCCGGGGATCGAACTGCAGTCCCCGCAGTTGCCTGAGTCCTCCTAAGCAGGCGCTTTAGACCACTGAACCATCTCGCCGGCCCTCCATTTTCATTTTATTTTGACACAGGATCTTGCCACAGTGCTCAGGCTGGACTCAAATTTGCAATCCTTCTACCCCAACCTTCCAAATAGCACCTGGTGGCATATTGAACTTCTCAGGAGAACGCCAGATAGGTTTGTAAAGTGTCTATACATCTATACTGTACCACATTGCCCCCAGCTCTGGAGGATGGTGCTCTCTCAGAAGCTCTGTGTTTTCCGGGGCTGGGTCTTCCAATCTCCACTCGCCTTGGCATCTCTCATTCCCAGCTTTGTCATCTTGACTCATGGCGTCTGCCAGGCTCTGCAGGGTCCCCAGACCCATACCAGGACCCTCAGACTATGAAGTAGAGCCTGAGCCACTAACAGGATTCGTTTCCCTCTTTTCCAGAGGCCCCTATTTTTCATTCTGGTTGCCTAATGAATTAAAAACCACTGCTTCTATATTGAATGGCTGTATCAGGTTAGGGAGGAGCCTTGGCCCCTGGTACTATCCAGTCTAGAAGCAGAAGCCTGCAGTCTTACTTTTTGGGAGGCTGGGAACAGTTCCATTCTGGACCCTGGAGTTGGAGGGGTTCCAAGAGGTGACTTTCTTACTCTGGGCCTTTGCTGGCTTCTCCCTGGGCATGGACATACGACCTGTATGGGTTCTCAAACAGAAGCCAGACCAGAGTCCAAAAAGAGGCTTTATTACTGAGCTCAGGGCTGCCAGTCATTTCTCACGCAGGAGAAGACTGATCAGGAAGCAAGGAGCTTTTAAAAGGAAAGTCACAAGACTAAGGGGTCTTTCACAGTTTAGGACATGTGCAACTTGGTCCTGTGGGTGTTGGTTGAGTAAGCTGTTTTTACAAGATATATCTTAAGCTAAGTATGTTTACAGGCGTTAGATTAGGGAGTAGAGGGAGGTAGTACTGGGTTACTCCTTACTAATCAGCCTTGAAAAGAGGGCGAGAGCACATTTCTTAGAGTAGATAACAGGAAGCATAAGGGAACCTAATAGTTTTGCATAGTTTCAGCTCAAAATTCAGTTGACCTATTACACTATCCTCTGCCAAGGCCCTCATCTCTAAGTCTTGAGTCAGTGTCGAACAGTTTTTCCTGTACTACTCTTACCCTTTCCTAATTTTCCATCCTATTTAAATTTCTTTATAACACTCAATACTTTCTTATTAAATTGTGTCATTAATTTGGTAACTTACTTTTTTTTTTTTTTTTGCGGGACTAGGGTTCGAACTCACGACCTTGCACTTGCCAGGCAGGCACTACTTGTGCCACGGAGCTAGCTCCCCAGCACTGGTAACTTGCTTATTATGTGTCCTACTCCAGTGAAATGTAAGGTCCGTGTCAGTGGAGGGTTTTGGGCCATGTTCACTGCGCTGACCCATAGCCCCACCCCAACCTGGTGACAGCCTGTCTCACAATAAAAAATAAAAAAAAAAAAAATAAAGCTGGGCATGGTGGCACATGCCTGTAATTCCAGCACTCAAAAGGGTGAAGTTGGATCCCTTTGAGTTTAAGGCCAGCCTGAATTGAGAGTGAGGCCCTGTCTTAGAAAGATACACACACACACACACACACACACACACACACACACACACACACACACACAAAAGGAGGGGCTAGAGATATAGCTCAGTGGTAGAGTACCTAACTAGTACAGCATGGCCCCACATTCAACCCCAAGTAATGCAAAGAAAATAAAACAGTGTAGTGCTAAATAGGCAGGTGGTGTGAATCTGAAATCCTGAAGAGAAAGAAAATGAAGGCGGAAGATACACACTGCAAAGCCATTACCTAATGATGGTATTTATCTACTCTCTGGGAGGCTGAGGCAGAAGGATTGCAAATTCGAGCCCAGCCTGGGTACTTGGGTGCCTTAGCAAGACCCTGTCTCAAAAGCAAACAAAAAATGTTGGCGACAAAGTTGGGGGGCTGGGGTTGTTGCTTACTGTGAAGATCTTGGGCTCGGTATCTAGAATTTGGAAAACAAGTATTAGGCTTGTTTTTTTTTTTTTAAATTTTATTTATCTATTTATTTGTTTGCTTGTTGTGTTTGTTTGTTTGTTTATTTATTCATTTTGTGGCTGGCTCAGCCTGCCCTGGTGGTGGCGCTGGCGCAGCATGTGGTGCCGGGGATCGAACTGCAGTCCCCGCAGTTGCCTGAGCCCTCCTAAGCAGGCGCTTTAGACCACTGAACCATCTCGCCGGCCCCTGTTTTGTTTTTTATTCTGGGGATTGAACTCAGGACCTTGCACTTGCCAGGTGGGTACATATGCCACTGAGCTATCTCCCTGGCTGTTGAAGCTATTTTTGAATTCACTATGAAGTCCAGGATGGCATCAAACTCACAGTGCTTCCTGAGTGCTGGGGTTACAGGGGTACACCAGTTACCTGATTTGAAAAGTCAGATTCTTGAGTCGTGATGGTTTGGATTGGACTGTACTGGGATGGCGTGAGCATTGCCATACTATAGAACTTTTAACTATGGCACTGCAGTGCCATTCCTAACATTTAAAGTTGACGAGCACTGTGCCTAAGTTTTTAGTGAATTATTAACTTTCCTTTACAAAAGCATGTTTCTATGCTAACATCAATCATCAGAGTCAAGCTAACAATCACATAAATATATAGTGCTCTGAATTTAGAGATTTCAAAAATTCAATTGCTCAAAAAGTACAGTTTTGAGCAAAAGTACAGTAGAATTGTGTTTTTTTCTAAATTCTTATGACACTGAAAGAGACTCAAACAAAATTGAGCTTGGGACCATAAAGGAAAGGAAAATCCTGGAATACAAATATAAAGCTAAGGTAATAAACATTTTTGTCTTTTGGTTTCGCGTTAGAAAGTGGGTTGGGTGGGCCAGTGAGATAGCTCAGTGACCTAAAGTACCTGCTTAGGCAAGTTTAGGCAACTGCAGGGACTGCAGTTAGATTCCTGGCACAACATGCTACACCAGCCCCACCCCCCAGGGCAGGCTGAGCCATAAATAAATAAATAAAATTTAAAAAAATATTTTTAAAAAGAAAGAAAGTGGGTTGGGGGACCACACCTTGCAATGAGGATTTCCTACATGATTTTCCTCTGTACTATTTTATAGAATAGTCAATAGTTCTATTTGTGATGTTAGACCAATAGCTTTGAGTCCATATAATATCAAAATACATTTTAAGGCTCTTAACTGATTTGCTAAACCTCAGATGGTTTTCTTGCTTTCTTCTAGAGAGCTGTAAAATTTGAAATTAACTTAAATGAATGTATGTCTGATGGAAACACCGTCCAAGAGGAAGAGGTATGTCATTAAATGTGTATGTCCATTCATCGGTAAGAGAACAGAGTGAATTTTAATCGTCATGAGTGGCTCTATGGAATGTGGGAAGGATATTCATAAGTATTCTTAGAAAACTCTTTCATATTCAAAGGAGTCTTCCAAATATTTTTTCTTTTTATCCCCCCCCCCCACACACACACCTTTTTTGTTTGTTTGCTTTTTGAGATATGGTCTCCTTATGTAGTTCAGGTTGGCCTTGAACTCACTGTGTAGCCAGGCTAGCCCTAACTCATGACTGTCCTCCTGCCTCCCAACTACCAGAGCTATAGGTGCATACCTCACCCTGCTTTATCTTTCTTTTAAACAAAAAAACAACCTAGATTATTTTCTTAGGTGGATTATTCCACTTTATTTTTCTTTTATAAAGGAACTATTATCTTCATGTTTGCTTTTTATCATTGTGAACGTATGATACCTAGTTAACTAATTTTCAAGCCTTCAAAAAATGAGCACATATCTGAAATGGTGCCAATTTCTTTCAGATCTTGCTGAATTACAGATAACTCCTTGTGTGTGTGTGATTCTCCTTGCACAGCAATCCATGCACGAGGGTGGGGAATCCAAATCTCATTACTTGAGTTCAATATCTTGTATCTCATTTTTT
>PVKN010020148.1:0-16063 GCA_004027915.1 Capromys pilorides
CTATGAATTCATCTACACTTAAACAAAAGTTCATTTATACAAATTAAAGAAAGCCGTCATGAAGGTATGAAACTCAGTGCACAGATCGAGTTCACTTCTTCAGTTGTAAAAAACACTAAGGTCTAAAATCTTTCCTTTTAACTTTTGCTTACCTTTCCTAATATACAACTGTACTCTAAATATTTTTATCACAATTTTTGAATGTAACAATAAAGCTCTCACTTGCACATATAATTTTATGGCTTACACTCAGCTACATTTTCATCTGCTTCCTAATAGACATGCATCTAAGAAAGGATTTCTGAGATGATTTGAAACCTTCCTCTTTTGATTTAGGATACACAGCTGAGGAATACAACAGCCAAGCTAAAATTAACCCAAGTAGTTTCCTGCTTGAGACTAATTTTCACTTCAGTCTTACACTCATTATATAAGAAATTTTAAAATGTTAAATTGTAGCCTGACTTAAGGGAAGTGGTCAACTTAGTGCTTAAATATCATCTCTTCCTAGGAAGCTTCCCACTAAAGATCACCCTACTTAATGAATGCTACAGCAAGGACAGAGCCCTTTGTGGCTGTTCAAGTGGGCAGAACCACAGCACAGCCACAACTTAAATGGAACATAAGCAGAGATCACAAATATCTTAAAGTATACATCTACTTGTAGACAACGTTAGTGCTACATGTCACATTCTAATTTACAAAAAGAACACAGCCTTTGACAGTGTAGGCACAGAAGAAAATAGGTCTAGAATTCTGGTCCTTGGGAATGGCAGAAAAGATCTGAACAGTAAGGATACAGGTGTAGGAAGGAGACCTTTTTTAGGAAAAATGAGGGTTTTTAACTGAGCTCTATTTTCAGGTTCCTAGGAAACCTATCAATAGTTTGATCTGCCAGACTGTAAGCTTTTTGAAGACAAAGGTACTTTTTATTGTCCTTTCTTTTCTCAGGGTCGGGAAGGTTTCCTAGCACGCAGCAGCACTCAGCACATTATGTTAAAAGTAAGGGCAGAACAGGGATGGCAGCAACCAACATACTGTGTGACGGGAGCTCTGCACTGGCCCTGGAATGGTCTACAGATATATGAGAGTTCTGTGGCTATTTTTACATAATAAAAATAAATTAATTTTATATTTCCTGAAACCTGCGGAGTATATGTCTGAGTGTACAGTACAGTAAAACTTTATGATCTTATTTCTCAGGGAGGAAAAAGACAAAGAAGAACAAAGAAAAAGCAACTGAAGGTAAAAACTCTCAAAAAGACTCCCTAGCTCCATATCGAGCAATAGGTCAAAAGCTGAGGCTACAAGGGTTTTGAGAATTCTTATGAGAAACTCTAGTAAGAAAAATACAATGAGTCATTTCATAATAATGCCCTTTCTTCCCAAAGTACACATCACAGTTCCCACATCCCTAGTACACATGGGCACTCAGTGCAGAGCTATTGGAACATGGAGGATCTCTCTGTAGTAAGGTCCCTGAGTGGAGAGAGGAATGTGGACAGCAGAACAGACCTCCTGGGTGTGGCCCAGACTGGGATCATGTGCTGCACTCATTCTGCCTTGCCACGGAGGGAGACTTTTCCTTTGTATGGCCTGATTCGGGAAAGCAGTTCTTTTGTGTATCCACTTTTAAGAACTGTGGCGCATGTGCAGCTGGTTCCCTGTCTGCAGGCTGACAGAATCCCTTCACTGCAGTGCAGTTTTGAAGAGACACTCGCAGATTTCTTAACAAGCTGTCCCTAAGACACTGATGATCCAACTGATGGGGAAAGGGAAAGGGTAACAGAAAAGTAACCAGTCCCCCTCAGGGCTACAGCATAAGGCATTTTGGTTGCTGTTCTGGTAAAAGCTCATTTGTGTGGGCATACAAGAGTCAGTGCAGTAAGCAATTATGTAAAAATAACGGAAGTACACTACCAATACAGCTACTTGGGGAGCCAAGTTCCCAGGCCTTGCCCACTCAGAAGTTCCCTGAGAATCATCACGAAGAGAGTGGGATGGATCCTGCCCTCTGTGGAATATCAATGTAAACTGACAAAAGAATTCAAAGCTTGAAGGAAGTTCAAGGAATACTCAGGGGAGCCTGCGATCATGGGCTCTGGGCATTTGAAGTGTATCAGGACAGTAGGAATGCCTTCTCAGGGCAGAAGGCAGTGCTGGGAGGAAGAACTGTTTATTGATCCTTAAATACTACAGAGGTTGAATATCAGAGAGGATTAAGCTCCAAGATGCTTCTGGTGGGAGGGTAGTGTAGCTGGCTTTATGGGCAATTGTGGCAAGGGCCCTTTCATCCTGGGTATTTTGTAGCTTCCAGGGACAAGGAACTTGAAGAAGTGGTAGGTGAGGAGGGTACGTTCACATGAGCAGGTGAGGTGGGAAGGCGAGGGATCCTTACCTCTGGTGAAGGAGCTGATTAGCAGTGTGGACTATTCTTTTGATGATGTGTTGCTGGGAAAGTGTGTAGGTGGAGGGAAAGCCAGAGTTGGGCAAAAAGAGCAGTTGAAGACACAGACCAACGACAACCAAAAAGAACCACCCACAGCAAATTCATGCTGCAAATGGTATTTTTCTTACAAGCTAATTTGGTTAATTTTGATTGTGTTATAGTTAAAAATCAGAATATTTTTAAGATAAGGACACTGAATTCTCTCATGTAAAAGACCCAAACTCTTCTACTTTGCAGAATGATAATTCTCAACACTTAGGAAGTTCTCCAGATTGTGGGATTTATATAATAGCAGCTATAGAAAACTTACATCTGTATAAATACCACATCCCCTAAGGAGGATAACATTTCATTTGTATTGAGATGTTTTAACTCTCCCTTAATAATTTAAGATAGTAAGTATTAATATTACATATCAGATGTGAGATCTAATTTCTCCTATATTCCATCTGAAAGCAGTATTACTTTCTGGTACAGTTAATTGTTGTTTTCTTAAAGCCCAGATCTATGTCTCTGCTCTAAAATCAGTTAAATGATATTATATTAAAGTTGTATGCCAACAGTATTGCTGTTTTAATGTTAATAGGATAACTGCATCCTGGAAATATTTCAAAAGATAAACCTTTAATACCTTTTGTAAAATGTACTACATTTGTTTCAATTAGTGTGCATATGTAGCATTTTTAATATATATGGATCACAACAGCTTTTTTGAAGGAGTTCTCTGCTCAGAATGAACCAATCTAAATGTAAATATCAGTTTCTTGCTTTTAATTTTTCCTGGGTTATTCCCACTTACCATCTCTGAAACACTCATTTTCTTATATATTTATTTAAGATGAGATAAGAAGCTGGTTTTAGACTATGAGGGCCAAATTTCAAATGAATTGAAACATAATAAACATTAGGGATAATCTAATATTGCCACACATTATTTTAAAACAATAATAATCATGTCATACTTCATGGCTGGGTGAATATTTGCTAATTTATTTTCTATTTGTCAAAGTTTTAAGTTATATGTCCAAAAACATTAAAACGTTTGTGCAGAGGGAAGCAGTTTGGAATACGATAGCAACAAGACACACATACATACAATTAGCAGACTGCCGAAGTTTAACATGGGAGCTATACCACTCTGAATAAGGCTTTTGCTTTTATCTGCTTAGAAAACTCTAATGACATAGAAACAGGCCCTGATGCAGCTCAGCATGGCAGAGAGAGAGAGAGAGAGAGGGAGAGAGAGAGAGAGAGAGAGAGAGAGAGAGAGAGAGAGAGAATGACTATGAACCCTAGCAACTATGAAATAATACACCGGGGAGAAGTACTGGTTCTCATGAAAGTTTTGTGATTCACTACCATGGAATAAAATCCTGAAGTCGCTGACCCCAATGAAAACTTGGTGGAAACATGTGTATTTTGCTCTACTTCATTTTAATTAGACCATAAGTACCATCATAAGTACTTTGTGTTGTGCTGCTTTCTCACTTAAAAATGGTAGTGAAAAGATACTGCTGATCAAACTAAATATTTAAGAGTTCTTTTTGGGGAAAAAAGGAATAACAACAGCAACACCCTGAATGCATCAGTTAATCACTATGAGCACACAAAATAGGTATGACATTTTCATCCCATCAACATGCAGCTAAATGACAACAACAGATAATCCTTTCCCCTCTTTCTTATAGTAACCCAGTACTTAGGCTCACTGCCTTGTTCACAGAATTTTTTCATACATACCAATTCTTCTTTCTGATTTGTCAAGATATCACGACTGGCTGTAAGTTGACTAATGCACACTACAAATCGGTCAGGGAATACACGGAGTTCTGCACAAAATAAAGAATATCAAGTTACTGTGAAGGTATCAACAGAACTATGAATACATAAATGTTTGTTCCCAGGTTTCTCTTGTTCTTTTACACTGTGACTGCATTGTGCACACAGACACCACACACATCTCTTCTCCCTTATTGTGTTTGCCATCAATAGGCAACATAAGCACAAGGCCTCAGGGAGACCAGCAGGCTGTACACAGGTCCACCTGTGCAAAGAACCACTACAGCATGTGGAATGCAGTAGCATCATATTTGAGAAATAGTGTTTTTTTTTTTTTTTTTTTTTCTAATGAGTGTAGGCTTATCGAAAGGAAATGTGTTAGATAAACACATGAAAAAGTGACATACTAGCTTTCCTCTACTTGGTTTACTATCTCCCTGGAGAGCTGGTCTTAGAGAGGTCCCATACACTAGAGGGCAAACTCCCAAGTAGGAATTGGTTTTGAAATCAGCAACTTCTTTTAGGAATTGGTGGTGAGACTACTAAGGGAATGAATGGATAAATAAGTAACAGTAGAGATGATAAAGCTACATCATAGTCAGTAATGATCTACCATTGTAGTCACTTCAAACCAAAGGCAGGGGCTTCCAGGTGGGAAAGGCTATATAACAGAACAGGATTTGACAGTCATTAAGGAGAACACAAGCGGCGGCAGCAGCAGCAGCAGCAACTGGGTCTGCCCTCAGATTACATCCTTTTTAGTTCTTCTACCCTTCTGACATCTGCCAGCCTCCACCCACCACGTGGAGTGATATCCCAGGGCTGTGTAGTAGATGGCAACAGTATCTTTTTGCCGTGGGTGGGGAGGCCCCTCTCCTCCTTTTTTTAATACTTGCTGCACTGGTTAATTATCTTTGTAACACTACTGCTATTTTATTTTTTTCTAAAAGCGAAAACTTCCCCTTACATATGATCCATTTTTTAAAAGACATGGGTATTACAAATCAGGTAAGTGAATCTTTTTACAGACCCTGCACACATGACTCTGAGTTGACAGTGCATCTCAGTTTGGCACACTGGGAAGCCAAGTGCAAGACGAGAGTTATACAGATAATTTAAACACACTTTGTCCTTACATCATTGAGCTACATTAAATGATAACAAATGCCCTAAAGAGCTGATGTTATAGTAGGAGCTCCTCCAGATCCCTGAACTTGCTGCTGTTCCTATGGGGTCACTCTCTGTTCTAATCCATCCTACACAGCTGAGGGTCCTAAAAAAGAACTGCCCTTATTCTGCTCAAGGCCTATCATGGCTGCCCAGCCCCCATGCCTAGGACTGAACCTACTGGTCTAATCTTTGTCCAGACTCCACCTTATTGAAGCCCTCATTTTCAGGTGGAGTCTTGGGCTTAAGCTCTGATGCCTGCCTCAAGGATGTGTACATTTGGCTTGGTAAATGCAGATGGCCTTTGAAAAGCCAAAACCAAATTATCAAGCAGTTAATATTATTCATAAGTTCCTGAAATACATTATTGAGATTTGTGGTAAGCGCTCTGCGTCTTACTTCACAGAAAGTGAAACAGAGACAGAACTCATCTTCTCCACTCCACAATGACAAAACTGGAATATTGGTCCCTCACTTATCACAGACGTTAAGCTCCAGACACTTCCATAATAAGTGAAAATCATCAAAGTAGCAACATTATACTTATTTTAGTATTTATGTATGTTCTGAGGCTTTATAAACCCTTCCCATATTCTTATAAACCTTTTCCACACTTTTAAAAATCCTTCTAATGTTCTTAACCATTTTCTAAACTTGTAAAGCCACGTAGTTTTAACAATATGTGTATTCTGTATAGTTCTGCAAAATCTTGCTATATACAAAAAATGTGCAATAAACAATTTAGATTATTGTTTTTGAAAACCTGTGTAACAGTGAGTCTGTGAACATTAAATCGTGAAATTGTAAGGGACTACTGCATAAACTTAAAGTCATTACACCGTTAGAATTCAAAATTACTAGTTTCATCAAACAATTCTTCCACTTTATATTTCTTTTTTGTTTCTCTGAAAAATTAGGATGGCAGATTTTTAATATTTTGATGCTAGGTATTATATTAATAAAAAACTACTTCTGTTTAGGTCATAATTAAGGTTTTATTATTTTAATATTTAAATAAGCAATTAGTTAATGGCAATCCCTACCAGCATGGGTAGTTAAAAGGTATTTTAAAAGATACAAGGATATCTGGCTTAGTTTACTACTAGTAGAGAACACAGTGAAAGGTCTTTAGCAGGATAATGTACATAAGCAACATTTGGGGTTAAGGAAGCACAGACAACTCAGAGAAGTTCACAAGAAAATTTCTATAGTTATGTTTTAAATTTCCTATATCATGTCTTACACACACACTGACTCTGTCCAAGGAAACGGACCTAAATTTTCCTTCCAATACTCAGATCTAGTTGAAGAACAGTCATTAGCTTTGGACTAATGCTGTTGGCTACACAGGTTTTATATAGTCTCTCAGCTGACATCTTAACTTAGAGAAATGAGGGGTGGGAACTGGCCTTGTCAGACCCATGGAAGGCTCTTGAGGCTCCGGGCTGGGAAAGTGCTTTCTCTTGTGTATGCCTGCTTCGTATCCCACGGTCTTGGTGTGCACTGACAATGATGGAGTGAGGCAGAGTTCAGTGTGCTTAGCTCACTGTAGGCCGTAAACATAGTCTAAAGAGGTGGCGGGGTAGGGATGGTCAAAAAATCTGCAAGTGCTCAGTGACAGGAACACAATGAACAAATAGGAATTTCTATCCCTTAATTTTCATTCCTTCTCTAGGGTCAGTGGGTTGTGTGAATGCTGGATGGTCCAAGAAACAGCTTCTTACTAGTCTTCCGTGTGCTCCCAACGCAGCGAAGGCGAATCCCCCTCTTGAGGAAATAGGCAGTGATCTGATAGCCATAACCTGTAAAGTAAAAGGAACATCTTAAGTTTGTCTGCCACGGAGTCCAAAAGGTCCATCTCAGATCCGGCCAGTAAGCATGTATTTGATAATTACTTAACAGTAACTAGCTAACAAAGAAATAAAAGAATCCACAGAAAGCTTCGCCTCAGAGGAAGGGATGAACATTACTATATGGGCTCTTTCAGGAGTGTGGCCGTAATTCCAGGCACAGTCTCTATCTAGGCTCTGAAGCAGCTTAATCACATCACCTGCAAAGTGGAATACATGAGGGGGACTAACATATCTGAAAATACAGGCTCTCACATGGGATAATTAACTCAGTGTGAACTCAAGCACAGAACTTAGCCACCTTCCAATATTCATTGTTCACTAGCACAAATCAGAGTATTCTACCTGTAAATAAGCTACTTCCTAATCCCTTAATTTAAGTACAGACAGTCTTCTAACAAGATAAAGAGAAACATGGCAGAAGCTTCAAAAAAAGTCCCCAGTCTACCAGAAGGGAGCCTTGATTATCGTCAAGTGTGCGAGACAACAAGAAACATGAAATCTCTGTGCTGGTAAGACCAGTACCAATTTAGAAACCTAACCTATGTTTACAAAGCTGAACTTATGTGCTCATAATAACTTCTTTCATAATACATAAATTGATGTAAAGACTCTCCAACAGTAAGTTTTTTTCAAAAAATGGGGATATACACACAGTGAAACATTATACTGTCCTTAAAAATGCACAATAACCACAGCTAGTTAATAAAATATGTCATATAAACATAATGTTAAATTAAGGACGTCTGTCCAAAGGACCAAAGGAGTAAAACTCACTCATGAAAAGAGACAATGTCATTGATCTTATACGGTAAGAAGGGAACTTTAGATAATTCACAGTACCAACCTAATTACTTCATCCCCCCACTTTTTTTTTTTCCTCTTTTCCAGTGTCCCTTTTCCCCAGGCAGATTAAGTAAAAGTGGTCCTAGTTAACATATTCAAGCACCAAGGGACAGAATCAGAATTTTGTACATGCTTCAGTAGAGAGGACAGTGGTGCCTAGGTGCTGAGATGTTAGGAAGTTGCTGAGCCTGAGACATTATTTTGCCCCAGAAACCAGAAGGCCCAAGAGCTAGAAGAGATGATCTTGAAGACCTCTAGACCATCTCTAGGAAAACTCAATCTTCCTACCCTTGAGAAGTCCATGACAGTGACTGTTCCAAAATTGTGTCCTTAGTACTTTCAGTACGCTTCCAACCTCTGCAGAGGCCCAGGACATCAGTGAGCACACACTCCATGCACTGTCTAAGCAAGCAGAGGCAGGAATGGCACAGTGCTTTAGTCATGCAGACTGAAATAACTGTGATATCCGTGAAAGGATAATCTTCAGATTTACTGACTTAAAATATATTTTCTCAATACTCTGGAAAATGGACTGCATTTTAGGCATGTGATTTTCTTCTGTTCAAAATGTTAAGGAAAATATGCACACCACTGGTATTGACTCTGAGTGCTTTTTAACAAACATTTCACTCCTTAGGTCACTCAGAGGGTGCAAGTCCGCTTCCGCATCTGTTTATTTATCCTACTGTTGGGTTGGAAGTACTCTGTAAGAGAAAAATTCTTAGTAATTTGGAACTCACATAAATAGCAATATTTAGAAGTTATTTTTCATGTAATTGTTGAGTCTTCAAAAAAAATCAACAAAAAGTGCAATTATCTAATGGACAATAAAGTCTCCAAATGACACATTTTTCTATACAAAGATATTTGTATAAGGCATATCCCAAGTGATTTATTGCTTAAATTACTAGAACTGAGTTTAATAAAGCCTGGACCTCTACATCTGTATCCTCCACAAGATATGATTATGTTAAAGGAATTCTTGCATCTTGCTATTAATGGCTTCGGTGAAAAACTTGGCCTATAAGCAAAAAGGCAAGTTTAACATTTAACACTTATTTAGTTCAAATTCCACTGAACAAATGCAAGTTGACTGTCTAAAGAGGACCCTGAAGAGAGATTAGATACCAAAGATACTTTGCCAGTTCTTATGACAAACACAATTTGATATATAAACAGATAATTATTGCTAGGGAAACATACAGAACATGCTTTACACTAAGATGAAGTTCATCTATCCATAGATAACCAACAGTGATAAGAATGCACTTTTAACTTCGCTGTTAATGAAACTGACTTTACAGGGTTCGACAGGTGACCGAGACTTTTGTACATAGGGCTAAAATAAACTTCTAGCTAAAGAACAATTTGATAAATAATCCAGGAAGCCTTCTGCTTTTCCTACTTAGGCACCAGCTCCCAATTTGCTACTCCTGTGTTCTAAGTGAGGAAAACCTTAATCTGTGGGAAAATAAGCAAAAGAAAATCATAAAACAATTTACAATTTGACAACAGTATTATGGAATTAGGAGGCACTTGCAAATTACACTAAAGTAAGCCTGCTTATCTGCTGACTACTGAGGTCCTCCTCAACCTGAGAAGTCTGTGTAGACAAAGGAAGAGATTAGGGTTAGAGAAGGGATGGCTTTGTAATGAAAGCATGTTTCTACCAGGATTTGCTGAGTATATGTATTTATTGAAACAATTTACATTTCTAAATTGCTACATTTCACTTGTAGTACCTGCCATAGTAGAGGCCATCCTGGTCTCTAAGCTATCCCAGAATGGCTTTATTAGCAATTTAGACTTCATTAATAGGAAGGCCATAATCACAAAATCAGCCCCAATTCACACAAGTTGTACATATCCCATCTTGGATTAGGAAGACATGCACAATAATTTTAAGCAGTACCATGCTCTAATGAGTTTAGGATTTATCTCCCTGACAGACCAGTAACCTGTGGGAAGGAGGCTTGGGCTGTATGCTAACATCTCTTAATCTGAAATAATCCTCTTTTTCCACAATTATGAACTTTTAAATCGATTAGGCTAAGTCATCTTAATAACATGACTCTAACAACTGATTTGAACTTTTAGAAAAAAAACCTCAGCTATCTAAACATAAATTACTCAATCTGCATGTTCTCTTCAAATGGCAGCCATTCTCTTTTAACTATATATATGTAGGTTCTAATTAAAGCTATAATTACAATTTCAAGTTTTTAATACAGATGACTTGGAGATTTCCAAAGAAGTCAAATCTTAAATTTGCAGATGCTTAAAATTCTGGCAAAGGTAAACTTACCTAAGGAGGTAGGCTAACAGTCTCCTATTTGTTTTAAAACCGGGCACCAGGCTCCAACCAGACTACTTACTATGTGCTAACACAGAAGTAGCTCTGTTTGTAGCACATGCCAGTTCTGACAATCCAGTACAAAGCAGTCAGTCACTTCTCATTTCCGATCTGAAGACATGGTTGCAACTTAAGAGGTCATGAAGAGGAAGGTATCTACTAAAAACTGACAACATCTTGGGTACTGATCTAGATGAACATACCACATAAAAGATGGAGAAAGTATGTGTGTTACAGTTATTTTACGCAGAAACAAGTTATAAACTAATTTCTTCCCAAACACTATCAGTTTAGAAAGTTACTCTTGTCCTTACTGGAAGACCTAGGATAGGAGGGTAGAGAAATCATGACATTGACACTGTCACTTAAAAACATAAAAGACAGACTAGGACTGAGATGAGGCCTTTGGAAAAGCCTCCATGGAGTCTTTTGAAGTGTGTTATAGGCCTACATGTGACCGCTATTATTGCTAGTGATGGGTGGAGCTGTTCTGTGAGAACTCAAAACCAAGGGCCCTGTCATAAGTTTAAGAATACACACACAGGATAGACCACAACTGGGAAACAATTTGGGTGGGTAAGTGGAATATTTGGTCCTAGGCTAAAAATTTCATTTATTACCCAAGACATTTAAAGACTCCAAAAAGGTTCCCTTGAGATAACATTTCATGTTCTTAAATAAGGACAATACTAGACTCTCTGAGTCACAATAAAATTATGTCTACTTGATGCCAAAACAAATGGGACAAACTGGTTAGTTTCACAGCAATGCTTTTGAAAAAAACAAATAGTTATCTGAGGCCAAATTAACTTAGAAAAGCAAAGTTTTCTACCTGTCATTTGCTGACTTAATAGGTAATACCACAAGACATGTGTGCTATTAATTTTGCTACCTATGGGATCCAGCAGCAATTGTTAATATTGAATAAGAAAACTTCAGAGTAGACAAAAATGAGAATACAATAAATTTAAGAAGTGATCGCTTCAGATCTGTTCTTGAGACTGCTTTCCTACTTTTTGATTATAAAAATGTGCCCTTCACATTAAATATGGAAACCATGTTTAGATTATATGCAAGCACAGATGAAATGATATTCAAAACTATGGTTCTTGCAATCGTAACACTGCCAGACTATGCCTAATGATGAAAATGATATAATACTGTGCACTTCTGAAAGTCAACCTTCTCTACATTACACTCATCTTCAAAGAACTATGCATAAACAGATTTTTAGTAACCATTCTAAGTGAGGCAACTGGTTGTGAGCTGCTAACTGCTCAAGCAAGCCCTTCAGCAACTAAAATTTCTTGTACCTAAGTAGGAAGGCAAAGAAAGCACGTTCTCTGCATCTTCTCTGTTTGCAGAGTCCACCCTAGCTCAGATTTTTTTGCAGCAACACACAAAGGGTTCACGAAGTAATGGGTTATTCCAATAGCACTGCAGAACCAACCACAAGGCAGGAAATGTTCTGGAGAAGTCATCTAGTCCACTTCCTGCTTGTCAGCCAGGATCATATTTTTAAAAAACAATACAGAAATACCAAGTGAAAAGATGCCACACCTACCCATGTGCAACTTAATTCTTATCAATTGGAACTCAGGTTGCAAATTTCACACCTAAGGGGCAAGAAAGGTAACAGGAAAAGGGCTGGGTTCTTACTGGAAAGGTGGAGAGAGTATCTTGCTAGTTTACAGGCTATCAGCCTCCATCAGGATCTAGGGAATAGGGCACCAGAAAAACTGACAATCTAAATTTTATGCTAAGCCTCTTCAAATTTTAACTTTGCAAAATACACTATGCAGTCCAAATAACATGTTTTTGAAGGCTGAAGCAGCTTCATCTGCCAGTCTGCAACCTCTAATCCACATTCCTCACAGTTGAAGTTCATTTTTTGTGTGTCTTCTGCAGAGCTGAAGGAAAGCTGGTCACTTCCAAATGCTTAAAGATATGTATTCAATTTCAATTAGTCATTTATGCTAAGCTGAACAAACCACGCCATTAACTTCATTACCGAGTACGCTGTTCTATGTTTAATTCATCATTTTGACCCTTTCAAATTCTTGATACTCAGTTAAGGGTTTGACTACTTTTACAAATTGTTTACTGTATAAATATGTGTAATATGTATTTAAAAAGCAGAAAACTTTCACTAAGTAAAACAGGACTTGAGAAGCTGTAGTAACATTATGTTTTTCTGCTGAGAGGATTAACCATCAGAAAGATAGAATTGCTCCCATATTTAACAATCATGTACCAAGAGCCTATGAACCACAGTTCCTGTCCAATTCACAGTAACATTGTTGTTTGTGTATGTGTTTTCTCATTGTTTTCTAATTTATTAAGGTTTAATTGACAAAAACATACACATTCAATATGTACAGCATTCTTTGATTATGTATATACACAGGTTGTGAAATAATTACTACAGTCAGGCTAATTAACACATCTCTCACTTTATGCACTTTTTTTTTTTTTTGGCAGCAATTGAATTCAAGGCCTTGTGCTCGCTAGGCAGGCATTGCTCATGTAGTAACATTTTAAATACAGTGCAAATACAACAACCTACTCTTCACAAATTTCAAATGTGTGATACTCTACTAGCTGTACATGTTCCCCAAATTATGATGGTGAGACTTAGGATTTTAGGATGATGTAAAAGCCATATGCATTAGTAGAAACCATACAGCAGATGTGTAATTCTGACCTTTTCCTAGGCTAAAGAAATACAGTACAGGGCTGGGGAGACAACTCAGTAGAACAAGTGCTTGCCTGGTAAGTTCAAGGACTTGAGTTAAATCCCCGGTTCTGGAAAAAAAAAAAAAAAGGCAATACAGTCTTCTCTTTTGACACAGGTCAGTGGCAGCTGTGTCAGATACAATCACAAAGGTAAACCCCTGATGCGCTACAGTGTACTATGCTGCTAAGCTGAGATGTCCAGTAGGCTGGGTGTTTGAAATGGATTTTTAAACGTCATTTACAACTTAAGAGAGTTTATCAAGATGTATCCCAGGATGATAGCTACCAGGATGGCAGCGGAAGAAGTATCTAGTGTCTACTACCATGCTGTGTGTTAGGTCCCTATGGCTTGATCTTCTAGCTGAATGTCTATATCTCTTCCTTTCTACTTTGTGTTTTCCCTGTGCTATGGCTGGCCCTCACCCCTACTCCTTCCCCTGGGCAAGTACCATGCTACTCTCTTTGGATGAATTTGGCTTTTGTAGATTTTATATATGTCGCAACACAAAATGTTTTTCTTTCTGCGCTAATTTATCTTAACTTATCATAATGTTTTCCAGTATGTTGTTGTGAATGGCAGAATTTTCTTTTTATAGCCAAATAATATTCCATTAGTATTAAGTCCACATTTTCTTTATCTATCTGCTGTTTATGGCTACTTAGGCTATTTCTGTATCTCAGCTCTTGTGAACAGTGTTATGAACACAGCAGTATAGATATCTATGCAAGATACTGATTTCGTGTCTTAGGATATATACCGAGAAGTGGGATTGTTGGTTGACACTGAAGCTCTATAATTAAAATTTTTTTAAGAGAGGAAACATTTATTTAGCTTACACTTTGCAGTGGTTTCAGTCCATAATGGATTGGCTCCAAGACAGAATGGCACATAGCAAAGGGACAACCATTCATAGCAGCAGAAGACAGCGAAAGTGGGCTGGGGTTGCAGTGGTGAGAAACGGCTCTTACATTAAGCTTCTGAAGAATTTTTATATTGTTTTCCATAACAGATGTACTAATTTGCATTCCCATCAACAATGTGCAGGGACTTCCTTTCTCGATACTTGCCCCAACACTTGATTCTTTTTTTTTTTAATAACAACCCTTCTAAGAGATGTGAAGTGACTTTGCTTAACATTTTCCTAAGGATTAGTGATGCTAAACATATTTTCATATACCATCAGGCTATGTGTATGCCTTCTTTGCAAACATGTTTATGACTATCTGGGGCCATTACTCATCTTGTAAGTGGGTGTGTTTTGCTATCAAGTTGTAGGAGTTCCACATGTATCCCTGCTATGTTTTGAATAGGGATTGGCCCACAGAGGATATGCCAAAACCTTGGTCTCCAGTATGGTGACTGTTATGGTTTCTAACTAGTTGTTCCCCAAAAGGCTCTTGCAGCTAACGGGTGACTTCTAGAGTCTGTGACTAATTCATGATCTAGTGCTGGGATTATGCACTTTATACTGCTGGGATTATGGAAGTAAGTGGTGCTACGGTTATGGGTGTGAGTGCTACACCAGCCCGGGGCAGATAGCCTAAATGCAACTAAGGGTGACACACTTGTTCTGCTGCCATTGGTGCCTCTACTCCTCCCTTTTGCTCTTGCTGTTTTGCTGGGGTTTTTTTGCCACCAAGACCTGCTGCCCTGTGCCATGTACCAGACTGCCTTGAGACCAGCTGAGTATGGACTGAAACCTCCACAAACTATGAGCTGAATAAACCGTTTCTTCCTTAATTTTGGGTGTTGGGTATTTTGTCCCAGTAATGAGTAAAAAGATGGCGATGTTGAGAAGTGGTGGAACCATAAAGAGGTGGGTGGGGCTGAGTGGGTGGTGATCCTGGTACTTGAGTTTTGCTTAAGAGTGATGCTCTGCTCCTGGGAGTGCATTCATGACCCAGGCTTGTAAGCAAGTCTGACGGCTGCCCTGGAACTTCCCTGCTTCTTGTCTTGCCAAGTGATCTCTTGGAAACATGCTCCAGCCATTGTGATGTCTTCTGCCATGAGATCATCACCAGAGCCCAGTGAATGCAGGTGTCACACTCTTGACTTTCCAGATCTATGAGATATAATAAGTATCTTTTCTCTATAAAGTACTGTTTTGAATATTTTGTTATACCAGCAGAAAATTGACTAAGATGCCCCATATTGTAAATATGATTTACAGCTATTGTCTCCATTTTCATAGGTTACTGTTTCATTTTGTTGATTATTCTGTTTGCTGAGCATAGGTCTTCTGTTTAATACAGATCCACATCTCTATGTTTGCTTTTATTTTCTGTCTTTCTGGGTTCTTATAAACAAAACAAAACAAAAATCAGAGCCAATGTTAGCAAGTTTTTTCTCTGTTTTCTACTAGAAGTTTTAGAGTTTCAGGTGTTACATGTAAGTCTTTAATCCATGTTGAGTTAACTTTTTGCGTATGTTATAAAATATGGGTCCAACTCAGTCCTTTTGCACGTGTATCTCCAACTTTCCCACATTAACTGTGTATTTTTGGTAGCCCTGTCAAAGATTAGTTGACTGTACAGGCCTGGGTTTATTTTGGGCCTTTCCTCTGTTTTATCTGTCCATGCATCTACTTTTATGCCAGCACTCTATAGTTCTGACTGATTAACAATTGTTATTAATTTTAGTAGTATGCATATTCCATCTAGGTTTTACATACATATCATTTACCAGAAAAATAAACTATTTGCTTACTTCCAATGTTTTTCACCTGCCCCCCACCCTCCATTTTATTAGGATGGGACTTCAAAGTTGTTTTTCTCTATTTAGTAAAATTATTTGTGTTATTTTAAATTGTACACCATAAATACTTGATTCTGTTTTCTACATCGCCAAACTGGACTTATTAAAATTGAGTTTAAGATTTCTGT
>PVKN010020149.1:0-16054 GCA_004027915.1 Capromys pilorides
GAACCGCAGTCCCCGCAGTTGCCTGAGCCTTCCTAAGCAGGCGCTTTAGACCACTGAACCATCTCGCCGGCCCCCCCTGTTTTTCAAGAAAGGGTCTCGCTGTGTAGCCCAGGCTGGCTTTGAACTTACTGTCTAGCCCAAGGTTGCCTGAAACAGCAGCACACCTGCCTCAGCCTCCTGAGTATCTCGAGTTGGAGGAGCTGGCTGTTGTGTTCCCCTGGCTGTGGCTCTAGGGCTGCCCGCATAGACAGAAAGGCACTCTGTCCCGGCAAGTGGTTTCACCTGAAGTCTCAGGGCAGGCTCTTACTGGTCGTTGGGGTCACATGGCTACCCCTGAGCCAATCACTATGGTGGCGGCGGAAGGTGCCGTCCTCTGTTTGTTGGGGTCTATACCTGAGTGGCCCTTTAAAGGGCCGATTACTAGAAAGATGGCCCCACCCAGCGGGGGGCAGGGTTGCCGAGAGGCGGCCGGCAGTGTCTGGGGTACAGCTGCGCAGCACGGGTTTGCATCTCCCTTCCAGAAGAGTTGCCAGACAGCCAGCATCGCCACAGCCGAGGCGGGCATCCAGGTCTGGAAGCGCTCTGATGCCCAGGTGCAGACAGAGGCCCCTGGGCTGCCCGCGCCCCCTGCGCCCCGGCCTCACGCTCCCGGGCTGCTGGCCTTCCTTCGCCGCGTGGAGCCGGTGATCACCCGCGAACTGAACCGGAACTGGCAGAGCCATGCGTTTGACGGCTTCGAGGTGTCCTGGGCTGAGCCACAGCAGACGGTAGGGCTGGCGATTGCCATTCATGCCGCCCCTCCTCCTCAGCAGTGCCACCCCAGTAGCATGCACTGAGTACCTACTTTCTGCCAGGTACTGGACCACGTCATTGGCAGCACTGGAGGTTGAACCCAAGGTCATTGCCACTGAGGGACCTCTCCAGCCCTTTTAAATTTCTCAATCCTTTTTTTATTTTTTTATTTTTATTTTTTTGTCTTTTTGAGACAGGGTCTCGCTATGCAGTTCAGGCTGGCCTTGAGCTCACTTTTGTAGCCCAGGCTGGTCTCGAACTCACACGGATCCTCCTGCCTCAGCCTCCCAAGTGCTGGGATTACAGGCGTGCGCCACCACTCCCGGCTCTCAATCCTTTTTGTATTAGTCAGTCTTGCTGTGTCACTAAGTTGGCCAGGGTGGGCTTGTGATTCTCCTGCCTCAGTCCAGAATTTAGGAGCACAGCTGTGACCCCAACACCTGACCTACTCTTTTCGTGCATAAATCGTGGCGCGCCCCCTACTGTCCCGTAGTGGCCGCCCTGGTAGCATTCACAGAGCCCACTGTTGACCCGCAGCTCCTGGCGACCCAGGCTGGGTAGGTCGGGTTCTGCCAGTGCCCCCCAGGTACCTGTAGAGAAATGGACCCAGGAGCGCAGCCTGCTTGTCCAGGGCAGTGCTGACAGGTGGCCAGCTGTGGGCTGTGGGCTGCTTCCTCTGCGGCCCTTTCACCCTCAGCACAGCTCCAGGTCACACAGGTGACACTAAAATTAGCCCAGCTACCAGGAGGCTAAGGCAGAGGATAGCAAATTCTGTCAGCAAACAGAAAAGCGCTGGAGTTGTGGCTCACAGGAAGCATGAGGGCCGGGGTTCAGTAGGAGAAAGAAAAGAAAAAGGAATGGCTTTGCAGCTGTCTGGTCCAGGGGCCTGGAGTTTGTTCATGACACAGCCACCACCCCTCCCAGCCCTGCCCAGCCCCTGCCACTGTCAGCTCTGTGTGGAGCCCCTTAGGGTGTGACCTGTGGCCTGCTCTGGGGCTGGTGCTGGCTTGGCTGTTGGGCCCTGGCGTCTGGGTTCTGGAAATGACAAATGCAGGGCTACGGTTGCCTTGGGGACGGCCGGTTTACTTGGCCAGGGTCGAGGGTTTTTCCTTCCCAGACCTGAGTGTGGCTTGGGGCTCACGCTGGGGATGGCCTGTCTCTGCAGGTGACCTGTCTGCACACGCTGGGCTACCCACCAGCCCAGGAGCAGGGTCTGCACGTGACCAGCGTGTCCTGGAACGCCACCGGCTCCGTGCTGGCCTGTGCCTATGGCCGGTGAGTGGTGGGGGCAGCGGGGACCTGTCTTCCCAGGGTTGGTTCCCAAACCTGGCCATTTTGGGCATCTTGCTTCAGGCTGCCAGGGCACGGCAGGGGAGGGCTGGGGACCCTGCTTAGCGCCCACCTGCTGCCAGGCAGCCCAGCCTTCCTGGCCAGCTCCCTCTGCTTCCCTGGCCCATTGCTTGGAGCCACCCTGGCACCAGGGCCCTTTCCTAGAGCATCTCGCCCTTGGGCTGCAGCCCTGGGTACCTGGGTACAGCGTGTGCACCCAGAGGCCATCTGCCCCGGACCGGGGCCCATCCCTTGCAGGCTGGATGACGGGGATTGGAGCACACTCAGGTCCTACGTGTGTGCCTGGAACATAGACCGGCGCGGCCTGCAACCCCAGCAGCCATGGGCGGTGGTAGAAGTGCCCAGTGCCACCATGTGCCTCGCCTTCCACCCCTCGCAGCCTTCCCAGGTTGCAGGTGAGTGCCCCGGGTGCCTGTGCTACGAGGGGCAAGGGGTAGGAGGCCCACGGGCCAGGGCTTCTAGCAAGGACGTGGTCTGGAGCCCATAGAAAACCTGGGTGCTGCAAGTGGGGTGTGGAGTTGGCAGGAAAGGAGCCTGGGGGCAGCAGGAAGAGCTGTGAGTGAGGCCTCGGGAGCCAGGACTCCCAAGGGACTCTTCTCGGGTCTTTTGCAGTGAAGGGGCCCTTGGACCCTGCTCTGTGGGGCGTGTGTGGGCTCATGCCTGGGCTGGGGTCCCCACAGGAGGGCTGTACAGTGGCGAGGTGCTGCTGTGGGACCTGAGCCGGCTGGAGGACCCGCTCCTGTGGCGCACAGGCCTGACTGATGACAGCCACACGGACCCTGTGTGCCAGGTCAGGCTTTGGGGTGCAGGGCTGGTGAGCAGGTGGTTTCCCTCCAAGGGATGACACTGGCGCCATAGCACGCTACCTAGGGAGGTCATCAGGGAGCTGGTCCTTGGGCATGGGCCCTACGGTGTCCCTAGCACCTCCTCCCTGTGGCCTCGTTCTGGGCCAGGGCAGGACCTTGGGAACTTCTTGCTTTCTTGGAAGGGGGTGGGCTGCACACAGCCAGCCACTCCGTACCCTTCCCTGTGGTCACAGGTGGTGTGGCTGCCTGAGGCTGGGCGTGGCCATGGTTTCCG
The DNA here is from genome assembly GCA_004027915.1 of Capromys pilorides. Classification (NCBI taxonomy): domain Eukaryota; kingdom Metazoa; phylum Chordata; class Mammalia; order Rodentia; family Capromyidae; genus Capromys; species Capromys pilorides. The sequence continues at coordinate 3,223 of PVKN010020149.1, forward strand.
GCTGCTGAGTGTGGCCCCTGATGGCAAGGTGCTGCTCTGGCAGGGGGGTGGCCCGGGGGGCCTTCAGCTTCATGAGGGTTTTGCCCTGGTCCTGCAGCAGCTGCCTCGGAGTGTCAGGCTGAAGAAGGTACGTGGGGTGTGGGGCACGGGTCGGGGGACAGGCCAACAGCGGCTTCACCGAAACCCTGTTGCCCTCACAGCCTCCCCGGGGTGAGACCGAGGTGGGTGCCACGGCGGTGGCCGTGTCCAGCTTCGACCCCAGCCTCTTCGTCCTGGGTACAGAGGGTGGCTTCCCACTCAAGTGCTCCCTGGCGGCAGAAGAGCCAGCCCTGGCACGGACGCCCAGTTCCGTGCGCCTCCGGGCGCCAGCTCGCTTCGCCTTCTCGCCACACGGCGGCCCCATCTACTCCGTGAGCTGCTCTCCGTTCCACAGGTGGGAGTTGTGTCTGCCGTGGCCCTGCTGTGGGGGGTGGTCCTGGGATGGGCCCCAGTGTGGAGGAGACCACGCTCTGAGGACGCCGGGCTGAGTGCTCTGGCCTGCTCCTTTCCAGGAACCTCTTCTTGAGTGCAGGGACAGACGGCCACGTCCACCTGTACTCCATGCTGCAGGCGCAGCCCCTGACCTCGCTGCGCCTGTCCCACCGGTACCTGTTTGCTGTGCGCTGGTCCCCCGTGCGCCCCCTTGTCTTTGCTGCGGCCTCTGGGGAAGGTAGGAGGAGGCCAGGCAGGCCAGGGCTTGAGCCCTCCAGCCCCGGGGTGCTGGTGGGCAGCGTTCAGCCTGGAATCTGCTCCCCCCACTAGGTGACGTGCAGCTGTTTGACCTCCAGAGAAGCTCCCAGAAGCCCGCGATGTCTGTCGTGCAGACCCAGGATGGAAGCCCCGTCTACTGCCTGGAGTTCAACAGCCAGCAGCCCCAGCTCCTGGCCGCTGGTGACGCCAAGGGCACAGTCAAGGTGTGGCGGCTGAGCTCTGCGTTCACAGAACAAGGGCCCTGGGAGACGGAAGACCTGGACAGGCTGGCAGCTGAGGTGGCCGCCTGAGGAGGAGGCCCCGACCCCTGCCCCCACCCCGTGGTTCAGGTGTGAGCTCAATGAAGAGGTGGAGCCTTTGGGGAGAGGAGTCCTTTATTTATCTAACGCCGTTTACACGAAAACAGACGATGTGGGGTGGGGGAGGATACAGGAGCTCGAGCCAGCTGCGTGGACCTGCTGCGTGGGAATGAGGGCAGCTGGCTCCGCTGGGTCTGGGTCCCACAGCATGGCGGTGATTGTGGCTGCATCCGAAGCGGCTTGGTGAGGCACCGCTTCTACTACATCTTAACCAAGCAAAGCGGGCTCATGGGTACGCAGAGCGACACTGTCTGCGGGGCGGACATGCGGCGGGGGGCGGGCAGGGGTCAGTTCACAAAGAGCGAGCGGGTGAACTCCACGTAGTCGAAGGCTGTGGGCAACTCGCGGCCCTTGCTGTCCACGTAGGGCTTCATGTGAGAGACGCAGTAGTCGGCCTGTTCCCGGGTCAGGTTCTGGGGATGGGGTAGGGGTGGTGAGCGTCAGCAAAGCCTGAAGCTGCACACTGGGTGGCTTTGCAAGTGACATGGGCCCAGCCCTGCTTATAGTCTGGGTGAGCCCTACTGTGTCCCCAAGCCCCGCTGCCTGCACACACCTGGTAGAGCTCTTCCTTGGTCACGTAGGGCTTCCCCTCAGAGCTGAGGGCCCGGAAGGCGCTCTCAATCTCCTCGCTGGACTTGACGTTCTCCGTCTCACGGCTGATCATGAAAGCCATGTATTCTTGCAGCGAGACGTGGCCGTCCCTGGGGTGGGATGCGGGTGTCACGGTGAGTGGAGGGCAAGCTGGGCCTGCCATGGCCACTGCTGTCCCCCACAGCTTACCTGTTGGGATCCACTGTGTCTAGGATTGCCTCGAACTCGGGGTCTGGCTCCCCTTCCTCCACCATAGGGAGGTCGTAGCCCAGCGAGCGCAGACAGGATTTGAACTCTTGGTGATTCAGCCTGCCCGACTTGTCCTTGTCAAAGTGTCTGGGGACAGAGCACAAGGCTGCTCAGTATGTGACCTGGCTGCAGAGCCACCACAGCCCGGAGCCGAGGAGGGACCCCACTCACTTAAACATCATGCTGAATTCCTTGAGGGCCTCCTCAGTCACACCTGTGGTGTTCCTGGAAAGAGAGCAGGATTAGTGGCCAGCCCTCCACAAGGGGCGACCTCAGGGACGAGAGCTCTGCCTGGCTGTGCCCAGTACCTGGCCTGGATCTGCTGCTCCAGGTTGTGCTGCATGCGCATGCCCAGCTGGTCCAACTGGTCCCACTGCTGGGCCAGGCCCACAGTGCTGTGCTCCGTGTACTTGTTGTCCAGGATGAGGGCCTCCTCCATGGCGGCCCCTAGGTCCTCGATCTTCTTCAGCTGGCTCCGCATGGCTCGGATCTCCTGGTGCTTGCGCTGTGGGGTGGAAACGTGTGAGACGAGGACCTGCCAGGCCTGGCCTGAGATCCCCAGAGTCTGAAGAGTGGAGGGTGAGAGCAGGTACCCCGTGGAGAAGTGGCCAGGACTGTAGGGAAAAGGGCTGCGTCCTTTTAAAGCAGGGCCCCTAGAGGCAGCTGCCAAAGGCCAAGGGTAAAGGGGCAAAGCTGCTGTCGGTCCTGAGTGAGGCCAAGAAACAATGGCAGGCCATTGTGGGCAGGGCGGAGCTGGGCCCGGAGCCTGGGACACTCACTTTGGTGGCTTCAAGTTGGGACTCAAGGGTTCCAGATTCTTCCACCATGCACGACCTAAACACAGATGCACAGTGAGGCAGGGCCTGAGCTTGGCAGCAGAGCTCATGACTAGCCGCTCACTCGGTGAACAATGCCTGGCAGCCTGTGCATCCTCTCAGGAAATAAAATCTATCTGCTTCCCAACAGATCTCAGGGGCAGGAGGGCGGGAACCCTGTCACCACACTGCAGGCCCTTCCCTGTTGGCAGGTACCCACACGAGGAACCATGTTCCAGGAGGGGTAGTGTGGTCCCTCAGAGAAACAAGGAAGTGGGGCACAGTGGGGTTGTTTTGGGAGATGGCCCTTGTCCTGCCCAAGAAAAGACGGAAGCCTGGACTCGGGACCTGGGGAGCAAGTAGGCTTGGGAGAGCCTGCTTCTCCCCAGGATCACACACACAGCGAGGTCACAGAAGGCTGCCAGTGAACAGAGACGAGTTGGGGTCACATGCAGGGATGAGTTCACACGACGTGCAGCCCGGGCTCCTCAGTCCCCACGTGCCCAAAGCCCAGCGAGCCAGAGTGAGCCCCGAGTCTCCCCAAGTCGAGAGAGCTCTAGCAGGCAAGGCCCTGGGTCCTGCCAGGGAAGAGGGTAGTGGGGCCGGTGCAGCAGGACAGCCCCTCCTTCTAAGCGGCCTGGGTGAGTTAGTGAGAAAGCAGAGCCGCTGGGGAGGCCACAGTGCACTGGAAAACCGTGGTGAGGGAAGAAGAGAATAAGAGGAGAAAAACCTTCCAGACAGGTCATCCCCAACTTCATACTGATAGACACGAATGACCCGACGATACGCTATGCTAGTCAAAGAGAAGAAACTGAATGAATACACAGGAGGGTGGCAGCGGGAGCACCCGAGACAGACATGCACACCAGGCCCAGGCTGGCAGCGTGCGGGCCAGGACAACGGTGCCAGGAGCGGACACCTAGGGCAGCTCCGTGGCACGGTTGAGGCCAGCCAGGGCTTGGGAGGAGCCAGTCCAGAGGGCATGGCAGGTGAGGCGGGAGGCTGGGTAGCAGGCAGCGTGAGGGCAGGTGGGCAGTGGGTGTACTCCGTCCCTGTCCCTTGCTGCTCTGTAGGAATGTGTGTGGCCTTCCCACCATCAAAGGTCCTATCTTCCTGTCCTAGAACCTTGGGGGGGGTCTTGGTGGGGCTGGCCTGGTCTGTCCCCATGTAACACGTTTCTACCTTCAAGGCAAGCTGGGGCTGTGCTTGTGCCCCAACACTGCCACCCAGCATCACGCCTGCTGACCACATGGGAGCTAGGCAGTGTCTCTGAACACGGAGGCGGCAAAGAAGCCCAACGCATCCCCAGGGGCAATGGCTCTGGCACCTTGCCTGGCCATGCTCCTGCCAGGGAGCAGCCCTGGTGCAGGGCAGCGATGCCATCAGGGAACCACCATGGCTGGGAGCTTTGGGGAAGGGCAGGTCCCTTTCTGGTGCTTAGGCAAGGTGGGTACTGGGCCCCTCCTGGGAACCCCCGCAAGCCGGGCCACGGAGGGACAGGGGGCAGAGGGACAAGCACATGAGACACCACAACCCCAGACCAAGAGGATGATATTAACCCGTCGAGGAGGTAGGTCCTGCGGAGATCCAGGTGGCCATGAGATAAGGTGGTATCCGGATGAGGCGGCAATCAGAATAGGCGTGGGGACAGGAAGAGAAAAGACAAGAGAAAACCAAGAACGTGAGTACTTGTCGCACTTGACCTGTGCCAGCTACTGTTGCTGGGTGCTGACTGTGGGCTGCGAGGGTGGCCTCAGCCTGGCACATCTGGCCCTCTCCAGGGACGTCCTCCTAGGCCCTGCTCCAGCCACCCATGCTTGTGGCCCCTGGGCCTGAGCAGGCAAAGCTGACCTCCCCTCAGTGAGGGACTCAGCGCGCTGGGCGCAGCATCTGTTCCATTCCCCGGGCTGGGGGTGCGAGGTCACCCGGGGCTGCGCACCTGGTCTCCTGGATCCACTGGTGGAAAGCGTTGGCGTGCTGGGCGAACTCCTGGCGCAGCTTGTCGTTCTCCTCCTGTCGCCGCTGCTCCTTCTGCAGCTCCAGCTCCCGCTCCTGGTGGAGGGAGGCCAAGGTTACCCAAGGACTCCGCTCCACCCCGGCCCAACCTCGAGGGGCACGGCAGTGTGGGCGAGGCCCACGGCACCTTGATGATCTTCTGCAGGTTCCTCCAGGTCTCCTCCAGGGCCTCCATGGTGAACCAGGTATAGGGGTTGGAGGCCACGCGGAAGCTCTTGATCTGGCGGTCCAGCTCGGCTAGCTGGTTGAAGTCGGCCTGTGCAGAGCTGAGGGAGGAGCGGAAGGCATCGTGGGCCTCGCGCAAGGCCTTGATCTCCTCCAGGGAATTGCAGCGCACCGGGTCTGTCAGGTCCTCCTCTGCGTTCTCAAACCAGCTGTTGAAGGCTGAAGCCTTTTTGGCAAAGGTCAGGAAGAGGTCCTCCACCTGGAAGCCGAGGGGAGTCAGTGAGGTCAGCGTGTCACTGCAGAGCGGGCAGCTCCCAGGGCCTGGCCAGGGCAGCCCGAGCCCGCCCAGCCCTCCTGCTCCTTGGCACAGATGGGCTCCGAGTGCAGCAGGGCAGAGGCTCAGCTCCTCAGCTCCTCAGCTCAGGCCACAGCTTCTTCCAGAAGTCAGATCTGCCACCCACCACGGGCCAGCTGAGCCTGCCCTGGTCACCCTCACCTTGCGGAAATGGCTCTGAGCCTCCAGCAGCTTCTTCTTCCGGGTGGCTGAGTTGGCCAGAAGCTGGCTCCACCGCTTCATGAGGGAGGCGTGCCGGGCCTCGATGGCCTTCGACTGGATGTGCTTGGCGGCCAGCAGCTGGTCTTTCAGGGCTGTGATGTTGGCGATGCCCTCCTGCTGGAAGGCCTGCAGGCCAGCATCGAAGGTCTCCTGCAGCGAGGGAAACAAGTCAGCCCGGAGGGACCCTGGCTTCCTTCTGCATGTCTCAGCGCAGAGGCCGAGGCAGGTTTCTCTGGATCTCCCCACCTCCTGCTTGCCTGAGAGGCTCCTCACACATGACCTGCTCCCCGACATTCAGATTACCCTTCCTGACAGCTCAGGAAGGCTATGCTGGGGGCTAACCAGTGCCCCACACCTGCCGTGTTTCCTTGAAAAGAAGACTTAACCGGAAAATAAGCCCGGGTCATGCAAAGCCTAGACCTCAGTGCTCCCCTGCTCAGTGGCTGCTCTGTAAGGCAGGTGAGGCCAGGACAGGCTGACCGTGGCCGGCAGTTTTGATCTCTGGTTTTCAAGGCTGATGATTTCTATTTAGGCCCTTCTTATGGGGAGTCAGGCAGGTCCCCGTGAGGCTGGGGACAGTTTGTTTCCTGTTACTCTGGAAGCTCCAGACTGCATCCTGGGACTCAGGAAATCGCCAAGGACCTCAGGGGATGCCCAGTGCCTGTTATCTATGGAAGTCCCTGCTAGCCCCGCTACTGACCTGCTTGGTGAGGAGGGTCTGGACAGAGGACAGGTCTCGGCCATAGTCATCTGTCTTTAAGCTGTTTTCCTTTTCACCTAGAAGAGTGAGTTGGACACTGTGGCACCCCTCCACAGTGCTGCGCGACACTGTTAGAAGGATGCGGCTGAGACGCAAGGCGCCTCTTCACGCCTGAGTCCAGAGTTGCCAACACCCCTTCCTGATTCTACACCAGCTGGGTACCGCTCCCTGCACTCCAGGCTAGGCCCATGTGTGACCGAGCCACATGGGCCTCCACGTGCACGGGGCAGCCCTTTGGGCAAGCCGCTGCGTCAGCCCCTGCCGTGTCTGCCCCGCACACCTCTGTGTCAGCGCCAGCCCTCCAGCCCCCACTTGCCGTCCGCGGCTGCTCACCAATCCAGGACTCCACCACGTCCGCCTTCCAGTTGAACTGAAGGAAGGCCGAGTTCTCATCCAGCTTTGCCTTCCTCTGGGCTGCAGCCTTCTCCAGGTCAGACACCTTCCCGTTCAGGGCTTTCATCTTTGAGGAGATGTTCTCCTCGTGGTGATTGTTCTAGGCCCAACAAAAGCACGTCAGCCTCACTCCCACAGCAGCCACTCTGCTCTGGGCCCAGAGCGCTCCAAGTCAGGCCTGCAAGCCTCCCAAGGGGTGTGGTGCAACTGTCCCTGGGGGAGGAAGGTGCTGGTACCTTAGCCACAGTGACACAGGCACAACTAGGGGGCAGAGCCTTCGCAAGGAGCTGTATCCCAGCCCTTTACATTTTGAGACAGGGTCCAAGTCATGAAGCAGAACAGGTTGGGCTCAACACGGAGGCCCTCCTGCCTTAGTCTCCCAGAGTGCTGGCTTTATAGGTTTGCACTCCACAACCAGCACTAGTAATTCTTTTTTTTTTTTTTTTTTTAAAACACAGTGTCACTATGCAGTTCAGGCTGGCCCTGAGCTTACTATGTAGCCCAGGCTGGTCTGGAACTCTAGTGATCCTCCTAGTCAGCTTCCCAAGTGCTGGGATTACAGGTGTATGTCACCATGCCCAATTCCAGCACTAGTATTTTTGACAGTCAAAACAAGAAACAACTGGAAAAACCTCAGTCATAATTTCTATAAAAGACCATGTTGTCAAAGAGTGACTTCTGTACATATTCAATAAAGCTAACAGTTGAGAAAAAATTTTGACACCACATAATCAAGTCCTACATAGTCTGGATATTCTGATTAAACTTTGATTAAAGGCGTATTTGAAAACATACGAAAAAGAAACAGAAACAGAACAACAAAAACCCATTCAGGAGCCAGGCGTAGTGGCGCACACCTATAATCTCAGCACCTGGGAGAGAGGCTGAGGCAGGAGGATCGGTGTGAGTTCGAGACCAGCCTGGGCTACAAAAGTGAGCTAAAGGCCAGCCTGCACTGCATACTGAGACCCTGTCTCAAAAAGACAAAAAAAGAGTGTGTGTGTGTGCCCTGAATCAAATTCAGGACCCAGCACTTGCCAGGCAGGCACCTTGTTGCTCATCTGTATTCCTGGCCCTTGTTTTGAGGCAGGATTTGGTTGCATAGCTCAAGATGACCTCCAGCTATGAATTTTTTTTTTGAGACAGGGTCTTACCACATAGTGCAGATTGGCTTTGAAATTGCTTATGTAGCCCAGGCTGGCCTTGAACTCAGTGATCTTCTTGCCTCAGCCTCCTGAGTGCTGGGATTACAGGCGTGAGCCACCAGGTCTGACCATCGTACCTATTTTTTCATGTCAATCTTTATTTTCTGTCACCTCTATGGAGAGGTAGTATTACTAAGAAAGAAACTAAAAACAGCACTTTGGCAGTGCAAATGTCACAGGAGACCCAACACCTGTTTGCTTAATTAAGGGAGAAAATCCAGCCCTAGCAGAGCTTTCCTCCCTGGCCTGCTCACCCTGTGGCCCTGGCCTGCTGTGTGGTGCTTGGTGACCCAGGCTGGGTCCTCACCTTCTTAATGAGGTCCTGTCCGTTGGTACAGACGTCATTCACGCGGTCCTTGTGCACAGTGAAGTCTGTCTCAAAGGCCTCGTGTTTTTTCAGTAAGCCCTAGAGCGGGAGCAAGGCCAGTTACCGAGCGCTCTGTGTGGGGGGGACTCAGCGCAGGGCAGAGCGGCCCCCATGGAGGTGAGGTGAGTGGCCACAACGCAGGGGCAGGCTGGAGCGGGCAGCGGAGGAAGCAGAAGCAGCCGTCGAGGTGCCAGTGTTTGTTCACTGGGCCGTAGGGTCCCTTGTCCCCCATCACTTAACACATCTCCTGAGGGGCCTTCTGAGCCCTAGCCTCTGCCCCCCACCAACTGCTCCTCGTGAACTCAGTGATGCACAGAAGCTCCCGATGTCATCAAAACTCCCCCAGCTCAGCCTCAGGCTGATGCTGCTCCCCACAGTGTGGGGGCTGCACCAAGGCCACCTGATCCCCAGGAAGCAAACTGCTATTGGCGGCTACAGACACATGGCCATGACACTTCGCAGTCTCCTGCTAACGGGTCATTCTGTCCTCCTACGAATGTGGACTGCCTAGGGCTTTGCCCCCATGGCGGTGCGTCCGCTGCCTGCTGTGGTACAGGCCGGAGCGGCAGCTGTGCACAGCTACTGGACAAGGGTTCTGGAGCGCTGTCCAACAGCCCTGCTACCGTGAGGGTGTGACATGGGTGTGACACAGCAGAGCCATGGGCTGGGAATGTGGCAGTGCTGGAAAGGGGACATGCAAGATTACAATGAGGTCTTCTGGCAAATTCCACAGGACCAAAATTAAAATACATAGATACCTACATAAATAAAACCAAAATCCCACGGGACCTTCGTCCTCTCAAGAGGGGCAGTGTGGATGAGGACAGGCACCGGGAGAAAAGCAAAGACTGCAGGGGCGCCATGCACACCTAGGCAGGGAAGCAGAGGTGGCGGCAGGGCAAGGCTCTGCCCATCGGGGACCCCAGCTTCCAGCCCTCAGGCTGGGGACACCTCACAGTAGCAGCGTAGAGCCCGAGAAGCATGTTATGTGCGCCTCTCCCTGACCTGGATGGCAGCAAGAGTGTCTCCGTAATCTTCACTGGCCACCAGGGTCATCTTCTCATTGATCCACGCCTCTTCCTCCTCCACGTTGGCTACAAACTGCTGGTACTCCAAGGACTCCTCTAGTCGCTGACCCCTGATCACAGGAAACAGGACAAAGGCATTTGTAATCTCCTGGGCAGGAAGTTTTGTATTTAATATGCTTTTGAGAAAACATTCATGAGATGGTCAGGATGTAAAGGGTTTGACGTGAGGCAGATGGGGTCCTTCAGGTTGGAACCACATCCAGGTGTGGGGGACAGGATGGCTCTGTGCAGGAACTCCAGGGCAAGCTGACCACATGGCACTCAGGAAAGGCCCGAGCTTGGCACCACACCAGGAGAGCACTCACCGCGCAGCTGCCAGCTGCTTCAGCTCCTGCCAGTGCTCCACGAATTGGGCCAGGCGCTGCTGGATCTCCTCCTGCCCGATAGTGTTGTCATCAGATAGCTTCTTGCCAGTGTCCAGGACGCCCTGCAGGGCAAGAGTGGGCATATCAGCCATGAGGGAGCTGCGTCCTGTGGATTCCAGGGAGGCCAGAGGACTCCAGGGAGTAGCCTCAGCATGGAGCAGGCCTCTCTACCAGATCCGGGGCGCGCTGGGATCAGGGCCTGAGGCTGGGCCTGTCCTGCGTCCATCTGCGCAGGCGTGCTCACCTGAATGGCTGGCTCATGTGCAGCCAACTCTGCCTCCAGCCGCTTGTGCTTCTTCCTCAGGTTCTGCACACCAGTGAGGTCGCGGCCGTAGTCCTCAGAGCTGACCAGCAGCTTCTTTTCCCTGGGGCCAGGGCAGCGGCTGGTCAGTGTGCGCATCTCATCTTTCTGAGGGACCCACACCAGCCAGCCTGTGCTGGGAAACCCTGTCCGTGCAGGATGGACAGATGGCCTCATCTGAGTGTCTGGGTTCCATAGGGCACTAGTGCCATCCTGGGGACCGGAGTGCCATTGGTGTCACCATGATGACTCTGATTTCATCATGTCTATTATGTGCACAGGGACACTGAAAGGTTTTAGACTTCTAACATGGGTCTCACTAAATTGTCTGGGCTGGTCCCAAACTCGTGCCACTCAATCCTCCTGCCACAGCCTGCTGAGGAGCTGGGACTTCAGGTATGTACTATTGTGGTTTTTTTTAATATTAGGAAATGACTTTGCATTTACCAGGTGCTTGTGCCCCTGAGTTAAACACCCAGCACAGGTATGTGATTTAATTCTTTTTTTTTTAAATTCATGTCTTAAGCAAGAAAACAATTAGGGTAGGAGTTTGTCTTTAAAAGTGGTCTGCTGGAGTTGGTGTGGTGGCGCATGCCTTAATTCCAACACGAAAGGCTGAGTAAGAGGATCACAAGTTCAAGACCAGCCTGGGCTACACAGTGAGACCTGTCTTAAAATAATGCAGTGATCTGTATGTGTGCTTTGTCATTTGAGAAAGAAACATTGATATTTTGGCAAAAGAGGATTTAAGAAAAAAATTTAGCTCCACTTCCTTGAAGAGCTACTCTCTCTCAGGCTGGACACATAGGTACTACACTGAGGACCGGGGCAGGACCCCATGTGACACTGCTTGTCACCACTGCATGCGGGATGTGGCACTGAGTGTGCAGTGGCCTGCAGCCCAGCTGGGTCTCCTGGGGCTGCACCTCCCCCACCCTCCGCCTGCGGCCTGGGAGGACTGGCACTTAGCCGTGGGACACGCACTTGATCCACGACTCCTCATCATCCATGTCCCGGAAGAACTGGTGCAGGCGGTGGGACTCGCTCAGCCGGGCGCGCCGGGACGCCGCCATACTCTTGATCTTCTGGAAGCGCCCGTTGATGGTGTCCCTCTTGTCTTTCACTTGGGAGGTGTCGAAGGCACTGCTGGTCATCAGGCTGTCTGCCTGGCTGTTCAGGTCCTTTAAGCGATCCTGGGGGATGGGACAGGAGGTAAAGGTCAGAAACCTGGGCCTTGGCTGCTGTGGTGACGGATGCACGCCTGTAAATGCGGCTCTCGGTGGCTGAGGCAGGAGGATCACTAGAAGTCTGAGGTTAGCCTGACCCTGTCTTAAGGAACTAAAACCCTAAACCAAACCAAACCAAAACTCATGGCTGGGAAGTTAGCGAGTGACAGGCCTTTTCCCGTGGCGGTGCAGAAGCAAGGAAACACAAAGCCTATGCCTGTTCACGGCCAGGCAGGCGTCTGTCTGTGACTGCTCTTTAGAGGCAAGGTCTTGCTACGTAGCTCGGGCTGTCTTCGAGCTTGCGATCCTTCAGCCTGAGCCCACGGCCCCAGGGGTGCCCTGCCGGTGTGTGCCACTGTGCCCGGCAGAAGCCAAAGTCTGTTGTTTTTTTTTTGGTGGGACCGGGGTTCAAACTCACGACCTTGCACGTGCCAGACAGGCACTTGTGCCATGGAGCTATCTCCCCAGCCCAGAAGCCAAAGTCTAAACTGGCACCCACCAGTAGAGGAAAAGATGCTGCAGCTAAGTTTTTTTGTTTGTTGGTTGGTTTAAGTGCTGGGGCTCAAACAGAACTTTACACCTTCAGGGCTGGGGATATAGCTCCGTGGCACAAGATAGCTCCTGCCTGGCAAGTGCAAGGTCGTGAGTTTGAACCCTGGTCCTGCAAAAAAAAAAAAAAAAAGAAAAGAACTTTACACCTTCTAAGCACACGCTCTCCCTCTGAGTTCTACTCTGAACCACTGCAGCGTGCTTTATAAAGCAGCAAAAGCTAAGCAATGGGCTGAAGGCGCGGCTTAGAGGTAGAGCGCCTGCTTGGCACGCAGGAAGCCTCAAGGAGCTCAACTCCCAGCACTTCAACACCAAGTTATTTTTTCCTGAATAGCCAGTTTTATTTTTTAACTTAGAAGAAGAATTAACATAAACTGGCCACTCTGCCTTGGGCATCCAATAGACACTTTTTTTTTTTTTTTTTTGTCTTTTTGAGACAGGGTCTCGCTATGCAGTTCAGGCTGGCCTTGAGCTCACTTTTGTAGCCTACACTGGTCTTGAACTCGCACTGATCCTCCTGCCTCAGCCTCCCAAGTGCTGGGATTACAGGCGTGCGCCACCACCGGCCCAATAGACACTTTGTTAGAGTGAAAATATGCCTACCACTTCACAGAAACTTGATGACTTTATGATAAAGACAGAATTCAGACCTTGAGCTGAGTATAGCCCAGGTACTTGGGAAGCTGAGGCAGGAGGATGCCTGGCTAGCCTGGGTAACTTATCAAGTTCTTGTCTCAAAAACTATGTGCTGGTGAGACAGCTCCGAGGACTAAGCGCCTGCTTAGGCAAGTGTGGGGGCTGGGGTTCAACCCCTGGCAACACATGCTGTGCCGGCCCTTGCCCCTGGGCACTCTGAGCCGGTGGAATGCTTCCGAGCGGGAGCTATGTAGTGAGCCCCTGCACAAAATAAAAAGGGTTGCAGAGTTGGCTTTGACAAGTTCTGGCTCTACTATGAGTTGCTGAATTATTACGGTGGTCACCTAATGTGGCTGAAGCCCTTAAAACAACAGCTTACCTTCCCAGAGACCGTCTCTTCCTCTCTCCCCAACCCAGTCCTGGAAACTTCCCTTTCACTTT
>PVKN010020150.1:0-16073 GCA_004027915.1 Capromys pilorides
GTAACATAGTTGGACAAAAATACTACCTTGCTCTAAATTACTTATTCTTAATACCAGAACTCTTAACAATGGGTAGACAGATAAAATCAAATAATTTAAAATATTCAGATATATGGGAAAGTAGGAACAATTTAGTAGCTCTTAGGAAGGAGACCTTGTTGAAAAGATTGTAGTGACTCAGTAGGCCCTGTTTCTTTTGTTTTGTTTTGTTTTGTTTTCTTTCTTTCTTTCTTTCTTTCTTTCTTTCTTTCTTTCTTTCTTTCTTTCTTTCTTTCTTTCTTTCTTTCTGTGCTTAATACAGGGTCTATAGGGTTTCACTACACAGATCAGACTCATAGTGAAACTCCCGGTTTTCAGTTTCACGAGCACTGGGATTATAGGCAGGTGCCACCACGCCCAGTGTTACTGTCTTTCTCTTTTTTTTCTTCAGTAGACCCTGTTTCTTAACAGTTTTGGCATGAAAGGAAGGGCTCTTCAGAAGAGGATTCTTGACTTTCCTTGACTTCTTGGAACCCTGAAAGAGTGAGTTCCCAGTACAGACAACTCTCTTGCTCTTGTTCAGTCTTTCATGTGGACTTTCCAGATTTAGTAGGTTTAGTTTAGGATGTGGCTTGGAGTCATTTTCAGAACATGCCAAAACTTTTAACAGTCCTATTATTTAATTTATATTATAGTTCACATTTATAATTCTGTTGACTTCTAAGGAGAAAAGATGATTATAATTATTATTTAAAGAATCACAGGACAAGGGGCTGGGGAGATAGCTCCATGGCACAAGTACCTGCCTGGCAAGTGCAAGGTTGTGAGTTCGAACCCTGGTTCCACAAAAACAAAGAGTCATAGGACGCTATAAAATCATGTACTTTCCACAGTGTTAAAGAAATTTACTGTATTATTTTGATACCCTCAATATGTGTTTCTTTAAATTTTATGATTTTTCCCTCAACTGCAGAGATATCAATGCTGTCTTAAGGTTGTCTTTCCTATACCTTACTTTATATTTTTGGCTACAAATGATTGAATCACTGTACAGTGTTTTGTATTGCTTGGACTCTCTCACTGTGCAGCTCAGATTCATAGTGATTTGATCCTCCTGTTTTCAACCTCCCTAACATTGGGATTACAGATGTGTGCCATCATGCCTGGTCTCTTGCTCGGACTCTTTTTTTTTTTTTTTTTTTTTTTTTTTTTTGTCTTTTTGAGACAGAGTCTCACTATGCAGTTCAGGCTGGCCTTGAGCTCATTTTTGTAGCCCAGGCTGGTCTCAAACTCACATCAATCCTCCTGCCTCAGCCTCCCAAGTTCTGGGATTACAGGCATGCACCACTATGCCCGGCTCTTGCTTGGACACTTAACAGTCTTTATAGTTCAGACCTGTTTTTTCACTCAACATTATCATCCTGAGATTCATCTGTAGTTGCAAGTAGCTATAATTGATGTTCACTTGTGTCTTGTATTCCATTTATGAATGTGTATTAATTTATGTGTTCTGATAATAAACATTTGGATTGTTTTCAGGTGTTCATTAGAAGTAATACTGTTAACATTTACGTATAACAGTGATATTTACTATAGCTTAGGAAGAGGAAATACTGGATTTTAGAGAAAGTCAGGCTTATTTGCCTGTAATAGAATAAGGTGTATTTCTTCTCATTTCTATAGGGAAATCTTGAATAGGACTGAGGGCAGCATAGACATTCCTGCTCTTACTTGCAGACCTGATCATTTATTCTCTGTATTTTAAATTCTCTAAGCTAGGAGTGTTAGTCTGTGTGACCATTAGAATGGAGGTCAGTGTAATAGCACTAAAGTGTCTTTTTAAAGAGAGACTAGCAAAAGAAGCCCTGTGAGCCTTATTGTTTTCACAGCCTGGAAAGTGTCACTGAGTCCTTTAACGCGAAGCATGACATTGTGCAGTGATGCGCTAATGGACAAAGAAGTACAGACCAGAATCAAGGATGTGCTCTGAGAAGTTGACAGAGTCTGTTACAGATGTAATACCAAACTGCAGTGAGATGGAACTGAAGACTTACACAGCCCAGGCACGCTTCCTGTGAGACATTGGACTCGACACAAATGGCACATCTGGCTTCTTGAGCAGTTGGATTGGGACCATTTAGGAGCCCATCAGAATACTAAGTTGTAGGACAAGGTCGGTAGCAGCAATGCTCGGAAGGCTGCCTGTGTTCAGCTTTCAAATAATTCTATAGAACACACATCTTAGCAGGATGTGTGTGCAAAATGGACTGTAGCAGGGCTTCTAAGTGACTTCCTCTCAAGATTCACGGCAGTGTATCTGTAAGCGTTGAGGCGTCGTGGGCAAGGCTAGCAGCTGAAGTGCACTGTAAGGGCTGGGCTTGCTGTTCATGAGTGTGGTCTTCGGGCTGGCCATGTAGCCCAAAAAACAGGACCACAAACAGTGCCAGACATTAAACAGGTACAGTTGTTAACAAAAGGGAAAACTTGACGTGTTCTGGGTGGAGAAGATTGTTAGTGTCATTTTTGTCTTTGGCCATAATCATGAAGCACAATGCAGAAAGAAATTTATGTGTATGCATGCATGTATACACACACACACACACCCGTGCACACACAGGTATAGTTGTACTCTGCTTCTTTACACCTCTTATCAAAACAGAGTAAAGTTCAGTTTTAAAAAAATGATTACCATTGAAGTACTAGACATGGAACAACTTATCATAGATTTTTATTCTTTGCCAATCTCTTCAAATTTTCATGTCATTGAAAAATACTTAAAAGACTAATAATGCCCTGCAGCCAATAGTAATAATTTTTAAAAATTTGAAATGTCTTGTAACCATTTTATTACATACTAGTCTCTAGTTCCATTCGTGTGGATTTCTTTCACAAGATTGCTTATTTTTGTCTTGCATAGGGCCAACAGTAGAGGCTGCATATTAACCAAGAGTTGTTCATCAACTGAACTCCAAAGATCAAGATGTTAGTGTATGGTTACCTAATAGGGTAGAGCGTTCACCAGCCATTCCTATCTTTAGTAGTTTCAGGTAGTGACCTAATTTCAGCAACCTGAATATGCCGTGTTGTACTTGAAATACGTTGATATTTTCTCTTCATTATTTTTTAAAATACCTTTTGCCCCCTGAATTTGAAACCTTTATGGCTTTTCTTTCATTTTCCTATCTTGATAGGTTCATTGACTTAAGAACTATGTCACCTTTCTTTGGTACTAGGAATGAAATTCTGACGAGTCAGGTAAATTAGCCAATTTATGCCAAAAGTTGCAGTTTTCTTAAATTTTTGCATGAAATTCATTTATGTTATGTAGAAAAGTTCAAGGAACAAGAATTTGTCTTTTTGAGACAGGGTCTTGCTATGCAGTTCAGGCTGGCCTTGAGCTCACTTTTGTAGCCCAGGCTGGTCTTGAACTCACACCAATCCTCCTGCCTTAGCCTCTGAAGTGCTGGAATTTCAGGCATGCGCCACCATGCCTGGCAAGGAGCAGGAATTTTAAGAGAAAAACATTTATTGTGTTCCATTGTTTGTCGCATTTCATAAAATGAAACCCTGGGCATAAATGGGTTAAAGGCATGTGGCTGGGAAAGGGATAACAGATAGCATATCAGGTAAAAGACAATGTACACAAGGCATTTGACATGCAAGTAAAAGGACAGCCATCAAGAAAAAAGGAATACAGAGGAAGAGACAGTTTGGGAAAGAACCACCAAGATTAGACACAAAAGAAAAAAAAGTCCTTCACCTAAAACCCAAAGATGCGACTAAATTGTGTGCTGATAAATTTTAAAACATCACTTAACAATGGGAATGTGATTTAAATGACTTTTTCTTTTAAATAATAACAGAATTTGAGAACAGTACACATGTGTTTATTTTATAGACGTATTCCAAAACTAAGAGATATAGAATACCTTTTCTTTTTTAGTGCATGATTTCTCTAATTTCCCCACATTCAGATTGATAATGTATTTTTTATTTTTTTATGAAAAGATAAAACAGTAAAAAAAAAAAAAAAGTCACTGTTTGGGCTGAATGCAGTGGCTCACATCTGTAATTCCAGCACTTGGGAGGCTGAGGCAGGAGGATGATTGTGAGTTCAAGGTCTGTAGGCTACAAAATGAGTTCAAGTCCAGTCTGAACTTCATAGTAAAACCCTATCACAAAAAGATAAAACCGTCATTATTTGAAGGAGACAGGTTTTATATTATATGAAACAAAATATACTCTGTATCCATAATTAAGCTTATATTTGTCAGAATTCTTAATTATATTTTGAGATTGTATACTTTGGATGAGCCTTATGTTTAGCACCCTCAAAGCATGAATAATATTTTTACATATGAATTAACTACT
This sequence comes from Capromys pilorides, assembly GCA_004027915.1. Taxonomy (NCBI): domain Eukaryota; kingdom Metazoa; phylum Chordata; class Mammalia; order Rodentia; family Capromyidae; genus Capromys; species Capromys pilorides. Next base: position 4,351 of record PVKN010020150.1, read on the forward strand.
CTAAAGAAGATTTGTTGTTAATCTTTGCCATTTGTAATTTGATGAATTAAATATTGACCACAGAAATTCCTCTTGGTTTTAAAAATAAATTAGTAAACTGTACCAATAATTGTATTTAAATTCTTGAATTCTTGTCCTTTTCTTAAGCTTTTAATGCTTTTTAAGAAGTTAGCTGTCTGTGAATTAAGATGGTAGTAAATAAAGGTATTGACTTGCCTTTATACTACTATAATGATTAGATGAGGGTGGTCTGCATTGCCCTCTCTTGGTAACTTTTTTCAAAGTAATTGCTGGTTATGTATTGTTTATGTACATTTAATAGTTTTATCAACAAATATACTTTAGATAAAATAATTGAAAAACCAACCTAATAATTATGGCCATGAATTGGCAAAAGATAGAAATAGGAGATTTTGAGGTTTTTGTTTTATTGATTATGCTAGAACTGAAATACTTTGGTCTTTGATTAATTTTCCCTCCCTCCCTCCCTCCCTCCCTCCCTTCTTTCTTTCTTTCTTTCTTTCTTTCTTTCTTTCTTTCTTTCTTTCTTTTTTTTTTTTTTTTCAGAGCTCCACCTCAAATCAGGCGTCCCAGTCGTGAAGTAAGGCCTCTCAGGAAAGAAATGGTGGGAGGAGGAGCCCAGGGCCCTGTTGGCCGAGCACACCTGATATCAAAGAATGAGAAACCCTCTACAAGTAGGGACAAGGACTGTAGGACAAGAGCGAAAGATGACAAGGCAAGACCTGCTCTTTGTAATTCACTGATTTAAAGCCAATGACTTTGATGAGTATTGTGGTTTTTGTTGGCTTTTCAGGATTTTATGTGGAACAGTTAAAAGATAAGATTCAAAACCTAAATGAAAATAGAAAAAAAAAAAAAAACCCTAAATGGCCTTTGTTTGTTGAAGTCTGTGCTGTAATGCAGATAACTTAAAGTATATAATACACACACACACACACATACACACACAGAGGTATAAAAATAGTGAAGTGACTTCTTTTGGAAAGTATTTTAACAATATTTTAGCAATTATTCTGAATGAAAAGGAACAATAAATGAAAACATAATTGAAAGACACATAAAAAAGTAGATGTGTAACAAATAAGGTAACAAGGGGATGGGGGAAATAGCTCAGCGATGTAAGTACCTGCCTGACAAGTGCAAAGACCCAAGTTCGATCCCCAGTACCACATGCTGTGCCAGCTCCAAAACCCTGGGCACACTGTGCTGGCCACTGAATCTGGTGTGGTGGGGGTATACCTATAATCCCAATACTGCGGAGGCTGAGACAGGAGGATCACTATGCGTCCAAGCTGTGTAGTGAGACCCTGTACCAAATAAATAAATGAGTAAATAAATAAATAAATACAATGATTTAAAAACATTTGAGATGAGAGTTATAATTCTCTACTGTTAATAATAAAAACACCTTTTATTCTTTTATTTATCTGAAAGTATATAGAGTTGAGTGATATGTATTTTTCTTTAATGAGAAAATTTCCTATGGTTTGTTCTTATTGTGGACATGTATATACTTGGGAAATTGAATGGCAAGTAGATACAGTAGTGTATGGGAAGTCTCTATTGCCTGTAAAATGAACAGTGAGTGAAGATGATCTTATAAGTTGGCTAGGATGATCTGATGCATTTCTTAGCCTTAGTTTTCATGAAAAATTTCTAGTGATGATGTTTCCATTCCATTATGATGTCATAAGTGGAACTTTGTTTTTATTCTCACATAGCACAAGAAAAAAATATGGCTGCTTAGTGGATATTTCTTTACTAGGCAGCATTCAGAGTAATCGCATAATAACTCATGAAACAGTCCTGCAGCCTAGGTGCCTTCTACCCATTTTACAAATGAAGAAGCCCATGCAGAGAGCTGTTTAACTTGCGAAGGAATGAGTCTGGAAGAATGGAATATGGAAGAATGAAATTTGTGAAATTGTAATATTTTTGTCTTTTCCATGTTGGGGTGTATTTCCCTCTACCAGGCTAGATTTTGAAAGTCTGTAGTGGATTGAAAAAAGAACACACACTTCTCAGAGGAAGAAATACTAGAAGATTATACATACATGAAAAAGTGTTCCACATCGCTAGCCATCTGTGAATGCAAATTAAAACAACACTTAGAAACCATCTCACCCCAGAAAGAATGGCTACCATAAAGAAATCAACAAGTGTTGGAGAGGCTGTGGGCAAAAAGGAGCCCTTCTCCACTGCTGGTGGGAATGCAGACTGGTGCAGCCATTATGGAAAGCAGTGTGGAGACTCCTTAAACAACTAGAACTGGAAATCCTATTCAATCCAGCTATCCCCCTACTGGGAATTTTCCCAGAAGAACTGAAAACATCATGTCATAGTGATATCTGTGCACCTATGTTTATAGCAGCACAATTTCTAATAGCCAAATCTTGGAAACAACCAAAATGCCCATCATCTGAAGAATGGTTGAAAAAGATGTGGTATTTGTATACAATGGATATATATATATATATATATATATATATATATTATATATACACACATATATACATATAAAGAATGATAAACTAGAAGCCTTCATACATAAATGGGTGTATCTTGAACATATACTCATAAGTGAAATAAACCAGACCTACATGTGTAAACATCGCATAGTCTCACTAGTGTAAGAACACAAAAGAATAAATAAAAAGGGAAAGGCATAACACAGCTAAATGGAAATTAAGAATTTAAGGATTAAACAATGAAGAGACCACAAGCAGTAAAGTTAGGAAAGTTGGCAGCGGCAAAACCATGCACTTATATAGACAGGATGAATTAGACAATGGTCCTAAGAATCTCCAACAGTTTTTTGACACTGAGGATAGCAATGTGTAATACTAAAACCATGCTTGGAATGCCTGTCATTCTGGTCTTTTAGACCACTCTCCTGGTACCAAATTCTGTTTTAGTTACTATTCTGTCATTGCCATGACAAATACCCGCCACACAAGCTCCCCGGGAAAAAGTTTATTTAGCTCACAGTTCCTGGAGGTTTCAAGACGCTGCCCCCACTTTATAGGGACTGGAGGAGAGGGTGGGGCACTGCCCTGTCCAGAAAGATCTGGACCATCCCTATGCGCAAAACCGCCACCTGTGGCGGTGGGGGGGGGGGGCACTGTCACAGTGCGTGCTGTCAGTCTAACAGTTCACACCTCTCTTGGCCATGCCCCCTCAAGCCCCGCTCCTTGAGCCCTGCACTTGAGAGTCCCATGATTTACATGAGGCTTTGCGGGGACAACTAGCTACAAACCACAACAGATAGCAATGTGTAATACTAAAACCATGCTTGGAATGTATGCTGTTCTGGTCTTTTAGATGTGTGCTGCTTCTGTTGTCACTTCAATTATTGCTATACTCTCAGGTAAATGCTTGTTTTAAAAGAACAAAGCAACCCCCCCCCCAAAAAAAAAAAAGGATAATAAAAGAGAATAAGAGACAAGGAAAAATGCCACAGGATAGACCTGCTACAATTTTGCATATGATCAGATTTCAAAATTGCAGTGCAAAAATGTGCAACTGGTTTTTTTTAAAATCACATTCTATAGGGATTTGTTAGAATGTCAATGATTGTTGGAAAATACCAGTTCCACATTAAGGCATTTGATGTTCAAAAAAGACAATGATGTTAAGCTCAAGTACCTATGTTATAGAGTAATAGTATCACTTAGCTTCTCTTCTGAAGGGTTAACAACTTATGTTTGCAGAGCAAGAAATTAGAGAAAAAGAAGGGCTGCAAGGATAGCCAATATTTTGGCCCTAGCCTTTCGTGGTCAGTGAGGATTCAGGACATAAGAGAACCCATACTGTAACATCCTATAACTCTGTGGGGTCCCATATCTTCTGTTCAAGGAGATTATGGGGCCACAGAGGAAAGGGATTGATGTATGTTGTATCTAAGAGAGAAAACATTCTCCTAGAGAGAAAACATTCTCTGAAGCTTTCTCAGAGAGCAAACTGGTCAAGCAGTGGCCGTGACTCATCCAGGCAGTTGACACTGACAAAAGTTACACAAAATGCTGTACATGATTTCAAGGTAAATCCTGAGGGGATTTAACTGACCTTGTCAGATATAAAAGTTACGTGGTTTGTTGTATAGGTATTGCCTTAACTTGGCCTTAACCATCCAGCAGAAAAGTTTAATCCCGAGGCATAAAAAGTAAAGCTGAGGGCCGGGGAGATAGCTCCGTGGCACAAGTGCCTGCCTGGCAAGTGCAAGGTCATGAGTTCGAACTCCAGTCCGGCCAAAAAAAAAAAAAAAAAAGTAAAGCCGATAAGTATACTGAGCTCTAAAAGGCAACAGCTTCCAACAATGCCAGTTCTACTGATAACCCACTACTATTATGGAATATTGAACTATGTATACAACTACTTTCTCTTAGTTCAATGACAAGGACTATTTATACTAATAGTGTTTAGGAAAGTTATGTCTGCATCTTGCATTTGAACAACTAATATGAAGACAACAATATACATTAATTAATGTGGTTGTCCTATTAACGTGTTTTGAAATTGTCTCATTGTTATTTCTTATTAAAAGTTATAAAAGTATATTAAAAAAAGAAATCCAGACTAAGGGCTGGCCAAATAGCTCCATGGGTTAAAGTGGCTGCAAGCAGGCTCAGAGGCTAGGGGTTTGAACCCTGGGCCTGCTGTGCTGGCCCTGCTCCCCCGGGGTGCACTGAGATAGCAATTGAGACTGGGCATTGTGGTGGGAGGCTGTAAACAGGCAGATCACTAGGAGTCCGATCTCGTAGTGAGACCGTGAACACACTGTATAGACACTTCCTAAAAATACAAAAAGAAGAAGGAGAAAGAAAGAAGAGAAGGAAGAGGAAGAAAAAGAGGAAGAAGAGGAAGAGGAAGAGGTGGAGGAGGAAGAAGAGGAGGAAGAGGAAGAAGAGGAGAAAAAAAATCCAGACTAATTAAATAGTGACTTTAAATTCCAATTTTTTTTTTCCTGGAAATTGAAAAAATGTCTTTGATTTATGTTTCCAAATAATTTTCTAAGTTTTAGTTATCTTTCATTGATGTATAAGTATTCAGAATGTTATTGAAAAACAAGTCATATGTTTAAGACAAAACTCTGCAGTTGTTTTGCAGATAAGATTTTCTGAGTCCCTGTAAAAATGAAAGGGACTTTAAAAAAGTGAAAGGGACTAGACTTTTTATAAAACAAACCTATGGAAACATCATTTGAATTTGAGAGTATACTCTGCTCAAATCTGGTTGTCATAACCATTGAAGTATTCATTAGAATACCACCATCTCAGAAGAGAGCTGAACACTGGGGTAGGGTTTGAGGCAATTTAGGTAAAACTGATAGATCCCCCCTTCCTGAAAGCTCAGTTGAAAGTGAATGTTGTAAATATCCTCAGAAGTGTGGCAGTCTCCCCCACCCCCCCTTTTTTTTTTCTTATTGTGTCTGGCTCAGCCTGCCCTGCTGGTGGGGCTGGCACAGCATGTGGTGCTGGGATTCAAACCATGGTCCCTGTGGTTGTCTAAGCTTTCCTAAGTAGGTGCTTTAGACTGCTGAACCTTCTTGCCCCCCCCTTTTCCTTATTAAGTTTTATGTTTTTCATCTATCTTTTAAAAAAATGAAGCTGGATAGACTAGAAAATTCAGCGTTCCTTGTCCATAGTAGAAGTAGTAGTATTCTGAGAATTTTATAAGTACATGAAACTTTAGTTGTGTGAACATAGTTCATGATCTAAAAACATGTGTTATGATCAGAATTTTGAAAGTTGTTGCTACATTCCAATTACTTTATAGATATAAAAAAGTGAGGATAAGAGAAAATTTTCTCTCCAAGTTCTCTGGTACATATGAATTTTTAGTGTAGTATCAAATGTTTCTTTTGAGTTTTCTACAAATAACTACTTTGAAAATTTATCCATATATTGATTTATTAGGGGGGCTTTTGGGTTAGCCCAGTGTTAAGCACCTGCATGGGCAATCTCAGGCATAGGGGATGGAAGTTCGATTCCCACGTGCACCCTTTAGGCAGCCTGAGCCAGCCGAAAACAAAAAACGAAACAACAACAAAAACAACCTTCTGATTTATTAGATCCCTGTGCTCTCCTGTGGGCTCAGCATAAATTTGTTTCATTTACTAAGAAGTTGAAGCACCCTAGTCTTAAATGCAAGTAAATAAATGGTGGGGCCAGAATGCGAATTACCTGTAGTGCCAGAGTGTTAAATCATGTGAAACAGCCTCTTATTTGAAAATGCTTGCTATATTTGTTATTTACCATGGATATTTTTCTTATGAATATTAGTCCATTTCCTGAAAGTGACTGTTATTATTATTATTAATATTATTATTTTGCTTTTATAAACTGCTAAGCTTCAGGTTAGATCCATGGTTAAAATGCTATTTTTTAAGTAATAATTACTTTGTATAGTGATCTGTTATTGAAACATTACATTTTTTTTTTTTTTTTTGTCTTGAGGCTCATAAGGTCGTTCATAAGGCTGTTTTATGGCCCTTTTACTTAACAAATCTTAATTAAACTGATATTTTGTGGCAATCATACTTCTAGGAGCTAAAAATAGTACCTAGTGAAGTATGGTACCTGGTCTTTAGGTGGGTATTTTCTCACTGTTGAGAGGGAGTTAGGTGAACAGATTTACCTTCGTGCTGTAGTTTTCACTCAGTGCACCTGGTGTCTTAATCTGAGCTGTTGTAGCAAAATACTGAATAATGTATAAACAATAGAAATTTGTTGTTCATAGTTCTAGAGGCTGGGAACCCCAAGATCAGGAGCCAGCAGGGTTAGTGTCTGGTGAGGCCTGTTTCTCATAGGTGGCCCTTGTGCTGTGCCTGGTAAAGAGAGTCTGTCCAGCTCCCTGGAGTGTCACTCCCATTCATCAGGGCAGGAGAACTTTGGAGTCACCTTCCAAAGGCCCGACCTTTTAATAATAATGCATTAAAAACTAGGTTTTATTTTATTTTTTATTTTTATTAGTATATGCTTCTAGTACATGATGTTTATATTCCCTTTGTGGAGTTGGTACATGTACCTGACACATCCTAATGTCTTTGTATGCCTTTCCCTTCCCTTCCTCCCTCCCGCCTCCATCTCTTCATCTGCATCCCATTTCAGAAAGATTTACCTCTAAACTTCCTAGATTTTATTTTGCTCTTTATTTATATTTTGGATTTCACATGTAAGAAAAACCAGAGCCTGTGTGTCTCATTTATTTCACTTAACATTATTATCTCTAAGTACATTTTCCTACAAATGACTACATTTACTTTACTTTATCTTATTTTTAATATGTGGCCAGCTCAGCCCACTCTGGGGGCAGGGCTGGCACTGCATGTGGCGCCTGGAATCCAACTGTGGTCCCTGTGCTTGTCTAAGCGTTCCTAAGCAGGTGTTTTAGACCACTGAGCTCCTTATTTTATTTTTTAAAGAGAATAAAAAAAAATAATAAAAAAATAAACACCAGAAATGGTATAGAATTTCACTAAACAAGATGATAAGAACTCAACAATGGTTATTATATTGCATATTTTCAAGTTGGTTGTTCCAATTGGTCAAAAAAATTAAAAAGAAAAAAAATGAAGTATTAACTGTTCCTTTTGATAGACCAGTGGAACTCACCACTACAGTTATCCCAGCTATCCTGTGTATACACATATATATTTTTTCCTTTTTCTCACCCTAATTGTTCCTTCCCTTGTGTAATTTCTTTCCCTTTCATCATATTTGTTAAACTTTCCAGATTTTATTTCCTCTTTTAGGTTTTTATACAGGGGAGACAATAGATGTTTATACAGGCAGGTCAAAGTTATTTCACTTATGAGTAAAACCTTTCACAGTAACATCCAAAAAATGAAATACTAGGAATCAATCGAAGGAAGTAAAAGATCTATACAGTGAAAATTATAGCACTCTGAAAAAAGAGATTGAAGAGAATTTCAGAAAATGGAAAGATAATCTTGTTTGTGGATAGGAAGTTGACACTGTGACAGTGACCATACTCTCATAATTGTTATGCAGATTTAGTACCTCACAGATCATTATAGGTCCCATTTCCTCAACAGAATGATTAGCCAGTATTAATAGAAGTGATTTAGCAGAACTTTCTTGATATGGATAATTTAGATATTAGTAATAAACAGCTAAAATACTTTGCTTTCAGGAGAAAAAAGAGCAGTTCAGCCTTCGTGCTAAATGTCAAAGTCTTGCTAACCCCTAGACTTAGTCAACTTGTGAAAATCTTAAGGCAAGAATTCTAAAATCATTTGAGGCTCATGGCGATCAGCATACTGCATGAGTAATAGTATAATGCGTGCGATTAGCTTTATTGCTTGGAAACTAAGGGGTTTTACGTGTTGCAGTGAATCAGCTAATCAACTGACACTAGTTATTTACAGTGGCCCCTAACTTATTGCGGAGGCTATGTTCGAGACACCCCCACCATAAATGAAAATCAGTGAAGTAGCGATGTTATGTTTATTTTAGTATTTGTATATATTTTAAGGCTTTATAAACCCTTTCCACAGTCTTACAAACCTTTCCCTCACTTCTAAAAACACTTCTAATGTTCTTAACCATTTTCTAAGCTTGTAAATCTATGTAATTTTAACAACATACGTATACTGTATGGTACTGCAAATCTCACAACATAGCAGAAATCCACGATAATAATTTAGATTAATATTTTTTGAAAACCTGCCAAACAGTGAGTCTGCAAAAGTTGAACTACGAAGTAGTGAGGGACTACTGTATATATGATGCCCATATTCTGACTACATGTCTATTACAAGAGTAATTTTCACTTATTTATCCTACCTAATTCTAATTTTCCTAAGCCTGCCCTTACTATTACATTATCATTTGCTTTGAGAAAGTTTGTAAATTCAGCATATCTCATTCTCTCCCATTGGGCAGATTGTTTGATGAATGTATACCTGCTTTTGCTCCGTATAGTGAGAGGCTTTTAATTCTTTATTCCTCGCCTCCTCCTCCTCCGTACCCTTTTACTATACCGTAGCCAGAAAGTTCACCTAAAACTGCTAATCATCTATGTCATTCTCATGCACTTGTATAAAACCTGCGATTTATTTCTACCCACATCTCCTACATCTTCCTTCAACTCAATACCTTTTAGCCACACGGACTAATCAGGTTTTTCTTTGTAACACTTGAAAATTTGTAATTATTTGTGGTTTCTACTAGATTAGATGCTCAAAGAGACCAGACGACGTGTTTTCATCCACTGCTCTAAAACCAGTGCCCAATGAAATGTGCTGCTCATAGTAGATGCTTAGCTTTCTCCTTGAAGTCCTATGAGCCTGTTATTTAGAGCTAGGCGTGCAGCTTTTCTTTTCTCTTCGTAGAAGTTAGCAAGTCCTCCCCTGCCACTTGGACTCATACATTACAATGAAATTTTCAACTTAACTTGCTGTTCAAACTAGTTTCCCAGTGAAGACTTGTTATGCCCCATATTAATTTAGGTTGCATTATTTAGTTGATTTAGAGTAATATTTGAACGTTATAGTGTGTTCCCAGTGCATCATTTGAATGAGACTTTGTAGCCTTGGCCAATCCTTTCATAAAATGTGATTCTAGGCTTAGTTTATTTTGAATTTGTTGATGTTACATTTATTGTGTAGTTAAACCAGAAACTTACTGCTTTCCATAGTGTCAGCACTGATACATGTCATTTAAAATGTAAGAATCTTACTAGAAATGAGCTTGCTGTCAGTGTCATACATCCAAGGTAAAGTACCTTAATTTATTTTGAGGGGTCAAATACTGCAGTACTGTTCAGTCATTTATTTAGTCCTCTCTTGGAACATAATGCACCTATCATTTATGTCAGAAGAACTAGCATGAGAAGAGAAGTCCTATTGTCTTCTCATGAATGAGAAGTCCATTATGTCCCATTGTCTCTCTTCAGTTTGATGTTTAGGAGACTGACTCACTTTGGCCTTTTTCTTCCTTCCTTTTACATCAGACAGGAACTGTGGGACTGAAGTTCTGAGGATGTCCTTGGCTCTACCTGCTAAGTAGTGTCTATACTTGAACTATCTGGCAGATCAGTGTGTTCTTTTAAAGCTCTTCACATTTAAAGCTCTTCAAAGCTAAACAGCACCTCAGTATTTAAACAAGAATTTGTGGTAAAGCATATTGGTTTAATGCTCTTAATAATACTATTTTTAAAGATCATTTTACCAGTGTCATACAGTGACTTTATTGTGGTCCCAGACACCTTACTGGAAGAAACTCAGAATCCTAAGGGCTTAGAGTAAAAGGGCAAAAAAGATGCGGTTATGAAGTCCCAAACCTTTCTGCACCTTCAGCCTCTTCCATGGGTGCTGTGGAAAGTAGTTCTACCACCCATAGCTGCCTCAGGCTTTAAGCAGCTGAACCATAGCCTCACACGGCCTGATGTGAGAATGGTGTGGTTTTAAGAGACCTGAATTTAAATCTCTCCCTGACATTTATTTGTGATCTTAAGTTACTGAGCTTTTGTGAGGGCTAGTTTCCTTGTCTATGAAAACAAGAAAAATTAGTAACTATCCTATAGGATTATTATATTAAATGAGATGATGTGTATGAGATTTTTCTGCCACATTGTAAGTTCTCAATAGATTAATTTTCTTGTACATTGTACTTTATTTTCTAGCAGTGGTGGAAATTCTCCGCATCTGCAGCTGTCAACTGGGCTTTGCCAGTCTGTGGGCAACTAGCAGATTATCTTAGTTTTGCCTATAACTGTCCCTCAAAAGATGTAGATTTGAAGATTCTTGTAATTTAATCAGTTAAAACTTTCTGATTAGAGAATGGCTTTTGAACAGTCAGCAACTACTGCTTTAAGTTGTAAGATAATCTTTTAAAAGTGATTATATTACACTCTTTTGAAAGCGTAATAATGTTAAAATTGTCCTATTACTGACCAGAATTTATTTTATGGCTTTTCCCAGGGAAGGAAAAATATGCAAGATGGTGCAAGTGACACTGAAATTCCAAAATTTGATGGGGCTGGCTATGATAAGGATCTGGTGGAAGCCCTGGAGAGAGACATCGTGTCCAGGAATCCTAGCATTCATTGGTTAGTATTTTAAGTTCTTGAATTAAAATAGAAGAAAAAACAGGTCGCAGCTTGGTGTTACTTCTTTCCTTATTATCCATTAATTTCTTCATTATGTCAGGAGTAGGCAGAATGGATAGGACAATCCTGTCAGAGTATGAGAAAGGATATTTTGGCTGACACTGATAAAAGATCTATAAGCCATTGTACATGGTTTCAGGGTAAATCCCAAAGAGATTTGACTGACCTTGTCAGATATAGGAGTTACATTTTTTGTTACATGGGTCTTGCTTTATCTTGGTCTTAACCATGCAACAGAAAAGGTATAAAAAGTAAAACCATATTAATATGCTAAGCTGTAAAAGGTTCAAGTCAACAACTGACATGGCCAGTTCTGCTGATAACCCACTGCTGTTATGGACTATTGGACTGTGTTGGGTTATTTTTATGAATTTATACACCTACAGTATTTGGCAATGGAACACCCATCTCTGACAAAACAAACAAGGGGGATATAAATGAAGGACAGTTTTGTAGTTAAAAAAAATAGGATAGATATACAGCTACTTTCTCTTAGTTCAGTGAGAAGAAAGATTTACAAATCTACTAATAGTGTTTAAACAAGATATCTCCTCTGCATCTTGTCCTCT
>PVKN010020151.1:0-16059 GCA_004027915.1 Capromys pilorides
AAAATATCAGAAATATTACTGAAGAGTTGTTTCCAACAGAAATTATGTAGCAATGCAAGCAAGTAATTTAAGTAGTATGTATTTACCAACTCTGTCTACCAATGGACCCTTAACAGTGGCTTCCAGAAAGCAACAGAAACTCACTAGATCTTATTTTCTGGATGGTGATTCTCACTTAAAGCAGGAATTCTTAGGGAAGAGGTGATTGAGGGATAGGCCAAGACAGGAAAGGAATCTTGAACATTCTGTATTGACAAATAAGGAAAAAGAAAAACTTTTAAAAAGCAAACACACATACACACACACACACACACACACACACACACACACACTCCAAAACACTAGGGACAGCTTGAAGTTCTTGTGGCAAAATCGGAGAAAGCTAGGGCACTAACATTAGGGAGGACAGTAATAAATGTGAGTCAAAGGAATATAAGCCAAATTTACTGTTTGCTAAACTATGTGGGGATTGAGGAAGAACAAGCTATTTAACAGGTCTCAAAGTACTACTTGTAATTACTAATTATAAAAAGAAAAAATAGTATACAGCAGAGAGGCCACAGATGAGAACTGACTTATCAGTAAGGACTGACAGGCTTTCTGTGCCTCTGAGAATGGTGTCCTGAGAAAAACAGCGTCTCTTGGACAGAACAGTGCTTCAGCTAAGAGCGCACAGCCTGCATCCAGCTGCGTGGAAACATCGGACAAGTCTCAAGCGAGAGTGTTTTTCTGCAAGTCGGGCTGCCTTCTTTGTCACTGTTAACTACAGGAAAGACAAAGAAAAGCTGAGGAGCAGTGCAGGTTGCAGCAGATCACAGTGACGTAACACATTCAAGACATGCTCCTGGACTAGGGCCTGTGTGGGGAAATGTCACCTGGAGCACCACTGAAGATGGCAGAGCAAAGTCCAAATGAATTTTGTGTTACATGGAGGTATTGTATAAATGTTCAGCTTCCCAGATTTGATGACTAATAGAATACCCTATTTTAAGGAAATACACACTGAAGTAATTAAGGGGAAACAATTTTTTAAAAAAAGGTACTTCCAAATGATTCAGAAAAAAAAGTTCCTATATAGGTAGGGAATACAAATGGGACATACACGTCAATTTTATGACTATGGGGCTGGTAATGGATCTCAGGTCCACTATTGATTAGGGTGCACCCCTGCCCCTCCCAGCAATGGATGACTCTGAATAAGGGCCACCTGAAGATCCCTTGCACCATTCTTACAATTTAAGTTGGACTTATTTCAAAATAAAGTTAGAAATGAATTCAGATCTTTTGTGCTATCTCTAGAAGGACAGAGCATACACTGGATTTTCTTCTTGGGAGAACTATTACTTAACTGTCTTTCATTATTTATTATTTGCTAGGTTTAGACTGTGGTCTGCCCACTTTCTTCCTGATCTCTGCTTTTGCTAAGCTGATCAGGGCAAGCTGGTTGGGAGCAATTTCTGTCTCCATGGGGGTCAAGGTCGGTCTGAGATTCCTTTCTTCTTTTCCTTCAATGTGCGTAGTGAACTGGAAGCTCCCATGTGCCCTCCACAACACGTCTTCTAACTCCTATTGACTCTCTCTCTCTCTTTTTCTTTCTCTCTCTCTCTCTGTACTTTTCTCTGAATTTTTCTCATTTCTGGACTTTTATGAAACTCTATCTAAACATCTCAGGAGTTCCAGGATGGGACCAAGGAAGCAGACTGCCAAGACGGCCTTTTAGGAGTAAGAAAGGCAGCTGGAAAAGCTGATGAGTGTGTAAGTACTGCTCCTCCTCCATCTGTGCAGTCCAGGAGTCCACTGCAGTCCCCCAACCACAGGCCACAGTGGGTGTTCTTAATGTGCACACTTTGCATTTCTGTGGGTCCATGTTTGTACATGGTGTGGAAAAACCATAACTCAAACATTATGCTGGGCATTGGGACTCTGTCCCTCCACACTAGAATGGGTGGAACACTAGGGAGTCCTTCTGGACATAAGGCTTGTTAAGAAAGTAATAAAATGAAACCAAAGCTGAAACCAGCAAAAACCAATTGGGATATTTAATTTTATTTCCTTTATTTTGACTTTAACAGTTAGTCACTGTTTCTGATTAAGAAACTTCTGAGTGGGAACAAGGGCCTTTAAAGAAAAACATGTTGTGTTTTGGCAGCAAACCTTAATGACACAGAACATAAACATTTGTGAAAGGAGCAGAAGGGCCTATATTTGAGAGAGGCTGGGCTGAGGGAGGCAGTGACTCATGTTGGAACTCTTCATGCTGTTCTTTCTGCTTTGTCCAGGGGGCCTGGAATCTCCTTCCCATATAAATGAGCTGGCTGTGTTGTGTCTAAGGGGAGGTATATTTATTTTCCTAGACTGAAGCCAACTATGAACTTGATGAGAGCCCTGCGCAGGGGCACAGGGTAGGAGAAGTAGCGTTAGCCAAGAATCAGGTGGAGTTCCTTTATGGGTTTGGGAATGACAGCAGATGGAGGACATCTGGGCAGCTTGTGGGGATAAATATAGTGCTTGGAGTGTGTTAGCCTCATTGATAGTTCATTTTAAAAAACATTTACTGTGGACTTTCCATATTTCAGACACTGGGGGCTGGAGACATGGTAGTTGGATCAGGCTATCAGGAGGTCTTGGCACTTGGGGCATGCTGTCCCACAGGATAGTCATACAGAGTGCCGGGTGCTGTGGCTAAGGGTCTATTAGAATATGGGAGAGCACAGTAATTCTGGGATGGGACTGATGCAAGGGGAGTCTTTAAGAAGCAAGTGATGTTGGCATTGAGTCTAAAAGAATAAGGCCAAATTAGAGTGAAGTGGAGAAAGGATATTTCAAGTGATGAGAAAGTTAGACACAATGAAAAACCAGTGTGTGAATTGAATTATACATATTTGATGCAGTGAAGCTCCAGCATAATGCACAAGGATAAATGCACGTGTGACTCAATATGGAGGTTCAAAGCACAGCACTCAGAATTTCCTCTTGACTCTTCCCAGAGTGGATTAGGAGCCTGACAGAGCTTGTGACCATGGAAGTTTTCCTGTGGGCTGTGGCGGACTGTGCAGACTTGCGCTGTAGAAACTGAGAAAGCTTGGAACAACATTCAAGACAGAGCATTAGGAGATGCTGGGTAGGTCCAGCGGTGTGGAAAAAAAGTAAGCCCAGGAGTCAGAAGGCACCTGAGGATGAGTGGGCTATTGAGGACTGTAAGTGAAAGCTCCTTCCATGGCTTCCTAGTCTACACTCTACTTCCTGAGGAGGGTTTGGGCATCTTACAGTAACAAAAGCAGGGAAGATTGGAGCTGAGCTGGCTGTAAGGCAGGTGACTTACTAAGATGGAAGGAAAATTTTGAGGCCTGCAAAGTGGTGGACAGTCTAGAGTGTTGCCATGGATACAGGAAACCCATGGAGAGTTTCTGCCTTATTCTGAGGAAATAGTATACATTTGAAATCCTTAGATGATATTTGAAACATAAATAGGGCCTACCCTTATCTATATTATGTTTTTCCTGTACATTCATACTTATGGCAAAGTTTAATTGATAAATTAATAATATATTAATAAAAATAGAAAAAATAAAGTAACATATCATGAATCTGATCTCTGTCTCTTGCTCTTTCTCTCTCTCTAAATATTGTGTATTTTTGTCTTTTCACTTAAAGGGAACACTTCACAATCTCTCTTTGTGAAATTCAATTTTCCAGCTTCCCAGCTCTTGCAGTTTGCGGCCACTATTAAATAAAATAAGAGTTATTGAATATCAGCACCAAGATACCCCAATAGTCAGTCTGACAACCCAAAGGACCCAGCATGGGCTCTGGGTACACCAGACAGAGGGTGACTCATGCCCTGGGAGGCATGCAGCAAAACAAGGTGAGTGCACATCACTTGGAAAATGAGTCCTTATTTATATATTTTCAATTTTTCATCTAATATTTTTTGGCCTAAAGTTGACCCTGGATAACTAAAAATGTGAAAGCAAAACTGAATGAAGGGGCCAATTGTATGGGACCAGTGATAAACTAGCTATTAATTCAAGCTCTTCTCCTTGCTTCCTTTCTAGGACTTTGTAGGGACATTAAAGGCCCTGTCTGGGGAAAAAATGACTTAAAGCAGAAATGTCCTTCAGCTGCACTTTGTAACCCCTCAGAGAGAATGAATTCACCATTTCTGATCATTGCATGGCTCCAGCACACAGTAGCTAGGTCAGAGCATTGAGCCTACTTCAGACAAGGGCATAAAACCAGCTAGGGCTGGGTTCCACACCATTCCTTTCTGTATCCTGGAACAGGCAGGTCTTTGGAAATAGTTCAGTCACTGGGACCTAAAATTAATTTTCCATTCCACTCTTCTCCATTTTTGTTCCAATGTGCTCACTCTGGCATCTTTCTGGTGACCTTGCTTAGTGCCTCAGCCCTGGGTTTTTATAGTCTGTGATGAATGAACTCCACTTAGCCAAACCAAAACAGGTCTGTTCCAAGGTCAAGGTGGTACAAATGCAGCTCATTTTACAAAATAAGTTATTTCCCTCAAGCTGCCTGTAAATTTCCTTCTGTAGCTTATTTGTGGAGGAGGTGGACACTGGCTGCCAACCTACCTAGCTGATGATTTCTCATATGGTAATGTGACCCTTGAACCTTGTGCATGGTAATTTCCTTGCCCTGCCGTGGCCTCTTAGTGATACATTCAAATGCATAAGCACATTGCAAGAGCTTGAAGTTGAAAGAACTATTTGTAACATGAAAATCTTATGAAAACCTTCTTGTAAGGCCTCACACATGCTGCTGCTTTGGAACCTCTCCTTGGTGGGCAGCACTATGGAACATGATGGGCCCTGTCCTCTGTCAGCTTAGTTTCCTACCTTCTGATGTTCCTTTACTATTTCTCCAGAGCCAGCCACCACTGGTGCAGTACTGGGGATTGAACTCAAGACCTTGCATTTGCCAAACAGGAGCTTAAGCCTCTGAGTTATATTCCTAGTCCTCTGACTTTTTAAAAAATTGATTCTTTACATTGTGATATTTATCCTGCTCAGATGATTCTGCAAAAATTCAAAATGACTAGAGAGAGTTCAGTGTCTTGTTTCTATATACTTACTTTCAGTGCTGAGGACTCTAACCCAGGCCCTCACATCTGCAAGGAAAGTTCCCTATAACCATTTGATCTGCATAAAGTGATTTGTATCCAGCCCTAGCTGGTGACTTATGTTGGAATTTCAGGAAGCTTGCCTGGTGGATTTAGCCTCTCCAGTTCCTTTTCATTGTTTTATTTTAAAATTAATTTTAAATATACAAATAATATAAAATCTTGATAACATTTTGACTCTTTGTTCATTAGTACTGTTAAATTTCTTATATATCTCCAGAAATTAAATTAATGGAAATAAGCACATATTTAATATATACTAAATTTTACTACCCCTACTTTTTTGCAATTTACTTTTTTTCTCATTAAACAGTATAGGGTTTCTCCTTAGTGGAGATGAATGACTGCGAGTGGTTGGTGCTGACTTCTTTTCCCACAGTACTTCCTCGTAAAGACCTCAGATGGCCAATTAGTGGTAGCTAATCAGGAGATACCACGCCTGGAAGAAACAGGGTTACGTTTATAGGCAAAGAGGCAAAATTGGAGGATGCACTTAGAATGTGCATGGGTCTGGAGGAACTGAGAAGAGATGACTGGGTTTACTTGAGACTGGTACATCTGAAGTATGAAAGCCCCTCTTCAGTTCTCGGTGACTCTGAGTCCCCAGTTTTGGTTCTTGGGTATCTGCTCTAACTGAAGTTGGCGTCTGCATCCTAAGAATATGAGTGCACTCCAGAGTTTAAATGCATTTTTCTTTTTATAATTAGTCAAAACTTAGAAGATGCTGTAAATATAATTTTGAGCTTATATAAATATATGAAAGAGAGAAAGAAAATATTTGGTGTGTCTGAACTCAGTTGAAATGGATGATGACTTCATTTTAATGGGTCCACTTTAATTTCTTTTTTGATATACTCTTAGCTATGTAATAGCAGCCAACAACCCACGCTTGACCTTGGGACAAACTATAGAACAATAATTGCTATCTTTTATTTGTTGCCTTGTTTTCAAAAAATCCTAACACAAAGCCTACCACTCACTCTGTGCTGCAGATGCATGGTTACAAGCTCCACCAGGTCGCCATGTTGCTCAGTTCAGAACAACAAAGCTCAGAGCCCTTCAGTGATTTCCCAAAGCCTGCAATCTCACTCCAGGTAGAGCCTTACTTAAATACCAGCCCTATCTTTGCAGAAAACCCACACTTTCTGCCATGTCTCACTGCTCCCAGAATGGCAACGTCCTTTTAAAATTAAAAGTAAATAAGCAAAAGAGCAAGGCATGGCAATAAAATAGAAGAAACATCTTACATCTTCTATTTGTAAGAAAGAAAAATCAGATGAGCTTATAACATGTTGATTAAGCCATAGAACCCAATCATGTTACTTACCGACTTTTAATGAGCAGGACTCACCGCTTATGACCTGAAGCCAGAGGGCTTATTATTCGTACTTATGCTCACTGAAGAGTCTGGAAGCCCAACAAGAAGCCTTGAAACATAGAGTCTGAACTCTTTAAAAGGTGTTTATTTATTTCTTATTAAACAGGAAATCTTGTGACAAGGTTAGGATTAAAATGGAGGTTGGTGAACGTATTGAGATGAGAGTTTTGTCTTCTAATTCAGGGTGATTTGACAGCTCTCAATGCCTGATTCTTATTTATCTGATTCCAGTGTGTCCTTAGCACTTAACTGCTTGAGTTGTTTGTCATTTGTCAAGGAAATAAGGTCATATTTTAATATCTAAGGGAAATACATGCTGCATTAATGTCATAACTCATGAAACATTACAAGGGTCTTTTTTTTTTTCAGAAAGCGATGCTTGCATATGCACAAAATCCACGTGGGCAAGTTGGCTATATGCATGCGCATGCACCTCAGGGCTGAGACCAAGCACTGAGACGTGTGGCTAGGGATTGGCTCCGTTCCCCGGAGCACTGCTGGAATGATGGGGAGTCCTGACAGTCTCTGTCAGTGCAGGGACGTCAGAGATCAAACCAGTCCAGTTGAAGCACTTGGGCAGGATGGTGTGTGACTGGAGCAACTGACACTTCTCAGCAGCCTTTCGTGGCTGCAGTATGATAATGGCCAAACTCGGCAGTGAATAACCTAATCAAGCCATTAAAGGAAACAGAAGCCCTCTGCCCTATTTGATTTCTTCTCATAATGATGTAAAGTGCAGTTTAATGAAGCCAAAGGGGTCCCGGGCTGTTCTGTGTGTCTAGGATCTTGGGAGGCCGTGCTATTGAGTCTCTGCTCATGTTCATTACCAGTCTGCTGCAGGTCACCCCAGCCCACAGGCCCTGCTTGCTAGTTGCTTTGTAGCTGGGGCTTTCTGGGGCAGTTCTCCAGTTGCTGCAGCCCCGCCTGCATTTTGTCTACATAAATTAGACCTTGTGCAGCATATTGGCCTGTCAGGGGACTAGGAAGAAACTGTATATTGTTTCTGGCATCCCTGAGCCCTTCTGCCCCTGACATCTGCTGCGCCTGTGACAGGGAATACATTCCTGACTCATTATCCAAGCAAGTGGAATCCCACCCTGACAGGACCATTAATCAGAATCAAGCAGTCCGGCAAATAAAAGAGAGAGAGTGAACGAGCATGTGAGTGAGAGAGAGACTAAAGAAAAGAAAAGAGACACTTTCTAACTTTGGCTTTGGTGTCATTCGGGGGTCTGGACAACTAGCAATCTATCTTTCTGAGTGACAGTCCTGATGGATGGCATTATTTATGCTTTTGTGTATTAAAAGACAGCTCTGGCAGTGGCTTGTCATTTCCACAGAGGTTTACAAAAAGTTGAAATTTAATTTGGAGGAAAAGGAGGGCAGAGATCAGAGGAGGCTGGTGAGTTGACAGTCTGCAAAGACAAGAGGGAGAGCTGAGGGCACTGGAGTACAATGATCTGCTGGACAGGGGTGGGTGGATGGTGGACATGGCCATGTGGGGAGGGACTTGTAGGTATAGTTGGCTGTGGTTCTCATGGATGTGAATAGAAGAAGGATCTCTGGGGCTTTGAAATTAAATCCCGCATGCGTTCATCATATCATGGAGGTGAGCACTTAGGTTTTGGGTAAGAAAAGACCCAACAAGAAAATATATTTGTGTATCTTGAAATACATTTTCACACGTATGTGTGCAATATTTCAAAATTTTTAGTAACTGAAGCCTCCCTGAAGTTGGAACTTTGTAAATACATTTGATAGTGCAGTTACTCAGTAGATATTGAGTAATAGATACCAAGAAATGTACCCAATTGCATGGATTAATCAGTATAACCAGCCTAGGAATACACATGGGGTAGAAGTGAGTTGGAAAAGGCAGAGAAAGAAAGAGATAAAGAGGCAATAAGCCATTTTATAGCACCAACTTCTCGCATCCTCCTCTGACATGCAGCAGGACAGACCAGGGAAAGGAAGAAAGGATCTGCTCAGAGATTATAGCAGTGCATACTTAAAACTTTCTTTTATAACTCTGTAACTTCCACCAGCCATAATGTAGCATGTTTTAAGTTAATAATATTAGAAACTTCTAGTCCTGGGTTCACTCTCCTTTTCTATCCTTGCCAAGTTGGGCCTTCATTCCTTGTTCCTGAAAGTCCCACATGAAGGGCAGTGACAACACTGATGGTATTCTTCATGAGACTCAGCTTCTTTGTCATGAGTGATGGAAAGACTTGAACTTCCAGCTCAAGACAGGGTTAGAATCACTTTTGAGTCCAGTCCCCAGCTCCCTTTTCTCTGTATGACCTTCCCTTCCTGAAAGGGAATAAGGAGTTCTACTCATCAGGGATGTTTTGCTAGAATTTACCCACACATTTTGAGCTCTCTGCTTTGATTCCAGAGGATCACAGGAGGTTATAGGATAGCTGGTAGCAACTAAGAATATACAGTTGGCATAGGAGGAGAAGGAAAAACATTCTGTAAGATAGATCAATTTGTTATGGTTAGATTTAGTTTTAAAGACAACTTAGATTAGCATAATGGTCTAACATGAAGAACTCTACCATACTAGCAGCCACGATCATTTAGGACAGTGTGCCATGTTTCTTACTGGAATGAAAAACTATTTAAAGACATCAAATTCTGGTTTTGTGCATTAACAGGCATCAGACCAACAGTGGAACAGATAACAAGTTGATATCAATTACCAAGCTGAGTGGACCTGGAAGGAGGGTGGGGGATTTTCTCCTTAGTGGCAATCAGATAACTCACCAGGGAGGGGGACTTGTTTTGTTTTTGTAATAAGAATTTAGACTGCCCAAGCTACTCTGTGAGCTGCTTTTGTTGTCACACAGTGCTGGTTCTGATGTCAGCTTCATCTCATTTAGCTTTTCAAGTTTCAGTGTTCTTAAAGATGTTTCCAATAAAGTAAGAATAAAACATAATTATGCCTTTGAGTTATGAAATTAAATGTGATGACATATGTAAATTATGTCACAAGAACACTGCCATGTATAGATGCCAAAACCCCCCTCAGATTTAAAGGGCCTATGGACTGAACAGACACACAATTCCCTTCTTAGGTTTCTAACAGTGTCTTCAGTTCCTTGTGCCTACCTAAGAAACTTTTCTTCCTCTGTGAGAAAACCCTGACTTTTCATTTATCTTCACAAAGTATAGCACGGCATTTTGTGCTACCTTGTTAGAGAGTAGCTGTAAGCAGGGCCCTTGATTCCATGGTGGTAGCTTCAAAGTCTCTCTTCTCTAGGTCAGAATCTATGCTCAGGGATTCCTCATGGATATTCCAGGTAGCAGCTTGGGGCACACTGGTAAGAATAGTGGGTTTATGAACAAAGCGAAGAGAAGAGAACTTCACTGCAATGCTATTTCTTCACTAACAATGTGGAGATGGTCATACTACCTTCAGAGAGTCTCTAAAATATAGATCTTGCATCAGAAGCATTTTCCTCAGCATGGTGCCTGGATCCTTGGGCTGTGTGTTCAGTAAAAGGGTTATTATTGTTATTGTTTAGCATTTGGCAAATACCTTTGCACAGATGGACAGACCTTGACCCAGGGAGACAATCTTCATGTAGTTACTCTTTTTAATTGCATAGGTTTTTTTTTTTAAAAGCGTAGTATAAATAAGTTATTTCTTTATACTTTGTCTTTGACAGAGTATACCAATTTAAATGCATTGAAAAATTTAGTCGCTCTTAAGTAGAATAATTATAAGAAATGAAAACTATTGACTGGAAAGCGAAAAAGTGTACAGTGGAACAGAAAACAGGAAGGACATAGTTTTTGCAGCACAGCTTAAAAAGAAGAAAGAAAATGAAGACCAACCAAACTTGGCTTGGGGCACATTCCACACATGTTTGTTCACTGGAAAGTGGGAGTAGAGACTTGAGTATGAGCAAGGGCAGAGCTGGGTCACTGTGTTCTGCTATGCACTTGTGTGGAGTTAGGGAAGGTGAGGGGCAGTTCTGGCCTCAAATTTTCCATAGGAAGAGTCCAAGTTTGCTTCACCTTTAAGAACATGGTGGGACTCTGGAGAAAGGAGGAATGCAGTAGGAGGGAACCCTTGATGCTGAGTCATCCAGACACAAAGAGAACATCTGGATGAACAGCCTCAGGGGGGATATCTTTTCAGTATCCATATTAAAAGCCATTAATTAAAAGACATTTATATGCATCTTGCTTCAGCTGATAGGCAAGGGAGAGCCAGAAGATACTCTAGCATGGTGGGAGGTATAGAGTAAATGGAATTCAACTGTAGATCAACCAGTGGTAATAATTAAACATCTGCAAATTACTGTTTGATGGTCTCTTTAGTGAGTCATCTTCATTATTTCAGCAAATCACAAAATACACTTAAAGGCTTCCATAGATCATCTTTGTCCTTCCTACTCTATTTTCCTTATAAGTTTTAAATTGTTCATTTATAAATTCTTCTACTATGGCAAATAATTAGTTTTGTGCATAAGTAGAATCAATATCTGATGATTTTCCAAGTAGTGTAGGTGGGTAACTTCCTGTTGAAAAACTGGTCTGGTTGCTGGTGGAATGAATAGGTGTATCATTGGCTGGCCTGGATTGTCACTCTAGATCTTTCTTGAACTACCCCTATGATGAGCTCAATTATGCTGGTCAAATTCCTCTAACCTTGCCCCAACCCTTGGTCATTCACTTAAATCTCCATATTCTCTTTTTATAAGTTGTTGAAAAAGAGAAAAGATATATTTCTTAACACAGTGTTCCTTGCTATAAATGGTTTTAATTCCTATATTAAAATCTTGTATAAATTTCTATTATTATAATCCTATGAGAACAGTGATTAAGTGCAAATGGAAATTCTAGAGTTGATATGCTTTTCTTGATAGAAAGTGAGAGATGACCTGGGGAGATAGCTCAGCAGCATAAGCCCCTGCCTGGCAAGCGTGAGATCCTGAGTTCAGTCCCTGGTACTGCATGCCATGCTAGCTCTGGAAACCCTAGTATACTGTACCAGCCACCAAAACTGGACGTGGTGTTGCATGCCTGTAATCTCAGAGCTGGAGAAGCTGAGAGAAGAGAATCACTAAGAGTCCAAGCTACATAGCAAGACCCTGTATCAACAACAAAACAAACAAACAGACAAACAAACAAATAAAGAGAGAAAAGTCACATAAGCCTGGAAGACAAAGGAAATCATCTTAAAAAGACATTCTATCATAACTTATGTCCAGACATCCATTAGATGTTTTCTCAACCAGGTACCAGATACAGAGCTTGAAAGACACAGTCTTTGTCCTCATTGCCCACTGGAAGAAATAAATATAGCATATATCTCCTGCTATTGACACAGGCTCAGGAGAAGTGACAGTGAAGAAGTACCCCCTAAGACGTCCCTTGGGCCTGTTACTGTTCCATATGCCCAGCTCTTTGATAACCAGAAGTGGCAGAGTCCTTTGCTGTTTATTCAGAGAAAGGAACTCTTCTCTGGTTTCAACTTCCAAGTGTTAAGCCTTGAGGAGCAGTCTGCTGTTAGGCAGCTGGTTTGACATCAGCAGATCTGGAGGGCAAGGCAGTGGGCATCCAATGGAACATGTGTTGCCAATTATAGGTAGGTACATAAATAAAGACCTCATTTATTAGGTCTCAGATCCAAAAAAATGCCACAGAATACAATGACAATTTAAGGTCACACATTGGGCACATTCCTTCTGTCAACTGGCTACCTGGGCATGTATTTCCTAAAAAGGGCACACAACATTCTTGGGTTCTATGGCTTATGCCCAGTGATATCAGAAAAGGGAATGTTCTTTAATAACCCTTTCTCTTTGGGGTGAGAACTGATTGAGATTTTTATATGCTTAAGTCTCATGAGGGAACTGATCCCCTGAAAATAACAAAGAGGACAATTCTGAGATATCCTAAGCAAAGGGAAATGTTAATAAGCATACACAATGCATAAATAGAATAATGGTCATCATCATAGTTCCCCAAACCCCAGGAGTGACCTTTGTGTACATATAAAAGACATCTTTGTAACACTGCTTGCCTTCTCTCTTGAAGGCACAACTCTTTTATCTACAATAAATTCTACCTTCACTTCTGCTTAGCTGAATATGTATCTACTAAATTCTTTCATCCAGGCAAAAGAAGAAGCACGGAAGAGTGTGGCTACTTCTCCAGTGTATCAGGAACCAGCTACCTGGTGACGCTAGGATAAATCTCAATTAGGCAGGCAGTTTGTTTCTGGGTCTCTGAAGTTCATTTGGTGGACTCAGCTGTTTGTAGAACCCAAGGGAATTGTTCATTAACATCAGTAAGAAATGCTTGACTAACATCTGGCTTGTTGGGGGCAGGGCTTGGTTAATTCCATTTGGAACAACATCAATATTAGTTCTGCTTGGATTAACACCAGCGTTAATGATGACATAAGACTCTTAATTCATTAGCCTGATGGAGGGAAAATCTTGCATGTTCAGCCCAAGCCAAAGAATAGAGCCTGGATCCAGGATCCAGGAGCTAGGTCTGATGAGCAAGTCAAGCTAACTGAGGAAACAGGTCAACCATATAAGGAGGCTATGGTGGTGTGTCACATGGATTGCTCTGAAGGGAGTCAGATGAGGTTACACTTTAGAATTTAAGAAGTTTAAGGCTTTGGAGACATGCTCATCCAAGTCTTATATTTTAAGGACAGTTAAAAAATAAGAGCATATTTTTGACTATTATATTTCAAATATTCAATTTCCAGTTTTAAGGGAGAGACAGACGGCTTGTGCTCAGGAAATAAAACCATCTACAGTTTGATTTGAAGTTGTCTTCCTTTCTTTCTGACTCTCACTGTTGACCTCAAGCTTTTACACACTTGTAGACCTCTAGTTTCCCTATTATCTACTTATTGTTAATATTTAGTAAGTGTGTGCCATAAATCATGCAATGTACTAGAGAAATAGCAAAAGACAAAGTAAGCATGATTTCTGAGTTTCAAGGGAAGAATGCTCTGCTCTGGCAGAGAGGAGCTACTGCACAGCCCTCAAAAGCCCTCCTTTAGAAGAGGAAGGCTGAAGCTTGCAACAGAACTGGGAATGCTGAGAGGAAGAAAAGAGAAGTGACAGGTGCCTAACTCTCACCTGTGAGCTGGTTTAAGGAGTTTGCCAACATCTGTGTCTCAAGTGACACTTTTCAAACTACAATCTTTTAAAAACATGGGTCAGAAGTTCATTTCTGAGAAGTCTGAAGTTATTTGAACCCACACATTCCCACTGTTCTTTCTTAGGTCGAAGGTATATAAGCTTGTGGCTTTGTGGTTTGAGTATAAAACTTCCTTGTTCTCTGTACCTGGGCATGGTATTGAGGGCAATGATCATGATTTTGTTGCCCTGCTGACCCAGGCATACTCAGGTATTCAACCACTGGTTTTTCAGTCCAAGAAGAGCATCAACCCAAGAGCACATTTGGCTCAGAAGTTCCTGGAAAGAGATCACAGATCCCTGGAGACAAAAGAAAAAAAAAGTCCTTTCTTTGGGGTCATGACTGCCTCCATCTATTGCTCAGGTGGCTGGAGTCCCTCAATACTCAAACTCAATATGAAAAAAGTCTTATTCATCTCAGTGGTTTACAAAGCACTTAAGTCTAAATGGTAAGCTCATGCAAATCAGACTTCTACTTAAGGCCAGAAACTATCAATGATGGTGCCATGGGTATGACAGGTGCTGTTGAGTATTTCTAATGTCTTAGAAATTATAATTGCCCTTTTGTTTATACATTGGACTAGGTGAGTTGCTAGTGTTAGATGAATCAAATCATCCCACAGTTTCATCATGAGCCCCAGATCTGTAATAGCCAACAGAATTCATTAGTGCAGTGAGGAGCTGTAGTCTTATTCTAAAACCAGATATCCAGTTAAGGCAGTGTAAGGGGCGTACAACTTAATTTCCTTGAACAAATACTAAGTAGTCTGAGTCTGCCGGCGCAACTTAATGGAGTTTATTACAATTGACAGTATTAAAATTAAAGGGAAAAATTGTTTTTGTGCTGGTTCTGCTTTTCACTGGCCTAATGAAATGGAAAGGGACAGTGGCCTTGGATAGTGATCTTATATCTTCTCTTCCCAGAGGAGCTGAGCTCTGAAGCCTGAGGTGACCTGCTGGCTCTGGCTGCTACCTTGGCATCAAGAAAGTTAGGACTGAGGGACAGAGAGAAGCTACATGGACAGTTCTGGGCTTGAGTGACCACTTTCCCACTGTTGCTTTGCTGATAGTCAAATCCTAGCAGGAGGGCCTATGCCAACTCCTGGTAAGAACAGCAAATGGCTATGACAAATCAACAACATTTCTGCACAAGTACAGTTTTCATTAAGACATCACATGGGAGGATGGAAGTCCAATTCTGAATCTAAGATATCTTCTTTGTGGTAAGAAAACTCTTCCATGAGGTCTACTTTGGGAGGTGATCATTTAAACAGAAACCTTTATCAGCAGTAAGAGGCAAGAAGAAGGTCATTGCTGCTGATTAAAGAGGACAGAACCAGTTCTGAGTTCCCTGCCCCATCTCAGATGTCGGCTGGACTCTGCAGGACACTGGTGCTTTCAAGGGGATCTAGGATTGACTGACAGTCTCTCTATAAAATCAGTTACAACATTCCTTCATTTAGTTCTGAGAACCTGCGGTACTCATTGGGTCTTCCCATGAAAGGTGGAAGTGGAACACAGATTAAGGAATTTACCCAGATGCAAGATAAATTGTGGGGCTGGAATCTTATTTTTAAAAATAATGCTTGTTTCTTTTCCAAAGAGAATGGGAAGATAAAGTAGAGTTTAGTGAACACTAACATTTTTGTTTAATTGGTATAACTATTCTTTGGTGTCATTTTCTGAGAACATTTGGAAGCACTTACCTTGCAGTCTCTCTCCTTCAATTCTCCCTTTGGGTAGACTTCCCTCCTTACCTCACCCCATTTCCTACTCCATAAGCTGTGCAGGGGCTAACATCCATACTGCTGTCACAAACACTGCACTGGCCACCTCATCTGCAAATACAAAACCCCTCTTCCACTCACAAAGGATTAAGCAATTCAGAGGAAGTGGGCTCTGGTTGCACTGAGGTGGTCTGCGAAAGGACTGGGAGATGAGGCCTTGATGTATCATATTCTCTCCAGTATAGGCAACAGACTGGCCTTGGGTCCCAATTCTCAGTTGTCTTTCATGGTCATATGAACTCCAGAGGGTGCTGCACATGGAGGCTGTCTCCTTCCCTGAGGAGGCCATGTCCTCTGGTCCTCAAACTCTGCCGACCCCATAATCCTTTCTGCCCACTATATTTATTTTTCTGAAATATTGTCCCTCCTCCAGAAATCATTAAACTCAAACATGTGAAGTATAACTTGTTCTGCCTCTACTATGAATCCACTGTCCTCTCTCTGGCTAGTTTTCTTGCTCAAATATGACAATATGAACTCTGTGTTGTGGGTGGTGGGGAGGGGGGGAATTGGGGTACATAGAGGAACACAGAAGGGAGTCTTCATATGTTGTAGTTCACTTTTCTCTAAGATATCTAA
>PVKN010020152.1:0-16059 GCA_004027915.1 Capromys pilorides
TTTTTTTAGGTCAAAAACATTTGCATTTTCATGTCTCAAGCCAACACTTCTGCTTGCCATTGCACTACTATGACCAAGTTTCACTTTGAACCTCAGTTTACACACCAAAGGAGTTGGTCTGCATATATCTAAGGCCTTCTTTGGCTCTAAACTTTTATGATCCCAACTTTTTTTGGTTTTGTTCATTTTTATTAATACAGAGCATGCCAACAGACCATTATCTTTTAATGTAATCAAGGTTACAAGTCAGCTCTGTCACTAATAAATAACATTTCTTTGAGTCTTCTTTTGGTTGAGTGATTCTCTGACAAGTAGTACAGTTTATTTTTTCCCACTTAGTCACAAAGATCCTTATGAATTCAATGAAATTTCTTAGCTTTTATTTACTGAATAACTTAAGTGTTTGGACATGATCCCATTTTTAAAATAGCTGATAATAGCATCAGAACAGCTTACTTTACAGTAACTGATAGCATCATTGTTTTCTGAATTTACTCATATTTGTATTTTCCACCTTGGTCCTTATATTATAAAATGATATTGATTGCTTTAAGAAAAACTCAGAGTCATAATTCCTCTTAACTAAACTCACATATAAGAATAACATGAAAACTGATCAAGAAATCTATTGTCTTAAATACAGGTTCAGTGGTTCAAAGATGGTGCTGAAATCAAAAAAGGCAAAAAATATGACATCATATCAAAGGGAGCAGTACGCATTCTTGTCATCAACAAATGCCTCCTGGCTGATGAAGCAGAATACTCCTGTGAAGTGAGGACAGCAAGAACCTCTGGCATGTTGACAGTCCTAGGTAAGTAAGAGGTCCTCCTTTGCTGAAATGTGTTAGAAAAAAAAAATTGCCACTTTCATGCAATTTCTTTTTTGCTCTCCTCGTAGAAGAAGAAGCTGTCTTTACAAAAAATCTTGCCAACATTGAAGTTAGTGAAACAGACACTATCAAACTGGTTTGTGAGGTTTCTAAACCTGGAGCAGAAGTGACTTGGTACAAAGGAGATGATGAGATCATTGAAACGGGAAGATTTGAAATACTTACAGATGGAAGGAAGAGAATACTGGTCATTCAGAATGCTCATCTTGAGGATGCTGGTAGCTACAACTGCCGACTGCCAAGTTCTCGAACTGATGGCAAAGTTAAAGTACATGGTATGATGATTACAATGAATAGCGTTTTATTTTTAACAATTCATGCTCGTTACATCTCAGGTTCAAAGGCATGGGTTTTCAGTATCCTGCAACTTGGTCTTTCCAGAACTTGCTGCTGAATTTATCTCCAAGCCTCAAAACCTTGAAATTCTTGAAGGAGAAAAGGCTGAGTTTGTCTGCACTATATCAAAGGAAAGCTTTGAAGTCCAGTGGAAGAGAGATGATAAGACACTGGAAGCTGGAGATAAATATGATATTATTGCTGATGGCAAAAAGAGGGTCCTAGTGGTGAAAGATGCCACATTACAAGATATGGGCACTTATGTCGTCATGGTTGGAGCTGCCAGAGCAGCTGCTCACTTGACAGTGATTGGTAAGTTCTAGCCTTTTATGTTTGTTTATACTTAGATGCGTCGCTTGCTCCTTCTTCATACCATAAAGTCTCATTTGTTGTTATCAGAAAAACTCAGGATCATAGTTCCTCTTAAAGACACCCGTGTAAAGGAACAACAAGAAGTTGTCTTCAACTGTGAAGTCAATACTGAAGGTGCTAAAGCCAAGTGGTTCAGAAATGAGGAAGCCATATTTGATAGTGCAAAATACATTATTCTCCAAAAAGACCTGGTCTACACCCTCAGAATTAGAGATGCGCGATTAAATGACCAAGCCAACTATAATGTATCTCTGACCAACCACAGAGGTGAAAATGTTAAAAGTGCAGCCAACCTAATTGTGGAAGGTAAGTAACTTATATGGTCTTAGAAAATTTTCCCATTAGTTTCTATGAGCACAGGGTCAACACTGTTCTTCTTTACAACAGAGGAAGATCTTAGGATTGTTGAACCTCTTAAAGATATTGAAACAATGGAGAAGAAATCCGTCACATTCTGGTGCAAGGTGAATCGTCTCAATGTCACACTGAAATGGACCAAAAATGGAGAAGAAGTGCCTTTGGACAACCGTGTATCATACCGAATTGATAAGTACAAGCACTCTCTAACCATTAAAGACTGTGGCTTCCCAGATGAAGGCGAATACATTGTCACTGCTGGGCAGGATAAATCTGTGGCTGAGCTTCTTATAATAGAAGCCCCAACAGAATTTGTGGAACACTTAGAAGACCAGACAGTCACCGAGTTCGATGATGCTGTCTTCTCCTGCCAGCTCTCCCGAGAAAAAGCAAATGTAAAATGGTACAGAAGTGGGAGAGAAATCAAGGAAGGCAAAAAGTATGCAAAGAATTTCTTATTCTCTATTTCTGTAGCTATGCATGCATTATTAACCTAATGATCACTATGTTTGCTAACGCAAAATTCAATCTTTTCTTAGATACAAATTTGAAAAAGATGGAAGTATACACAGACTCATCATAAAAGACTGCAGGCTAGATGACGAGTGCGAATATGCTTGTGGGGTAGAAGACAGAAAGTCTCGAGCCAGACTTTTTGTGGAAGGTATAGACTAGGCAAAAGCATAAACTTAATATTCACAATGAATTGTTTAAAAGCTGTGAATCAAAATGCAAGCCTATTTCTTTTTAACATTTGCTTTCCAGAAATCCCTGTGGAGATTATCAGGCCTCCTCAAGACATCCTTGAAGCCCCTGGTGCCGACGTTGTCTTTTTAGCTGAGCTCAACAAAGACAAAGTGGAAGTCCAGTGGCTAAAAAATAACATGATTGTTGTCCAAGGAGACAAACACCAGATGATGAGTGAAGGAAAGATACACAGGCTCCAGATCTGTGATATTAAGCCCCGTGACCAGGGCGAATATAGATTTATTGCCAGAGACAAAGAAGCCAGAGCTAAGCTTGAACTGGCAGGTAAGTCCTTTTATTTTACAGTATCTTGACAATGTCATAGGTGATACAGAGCAGTGATGACAAGCCTTTTAGAGACTGGCTGGCCAAACTGCCACCCAGAACTAACTCATCACACAGTGCCAACAGTGTGATTAAACCTGAGTGTCTGCTGCTCCACTGCTCAGGTGACCCTGGGGTGACTTGATTCATGCACCAGCAGGTAAGGCTCTGTGCGCCCACTGTAGCACCAATGCCATAGGTTCACGGCCACCGATACAGATTTTTCACATTTCATGGCTGTATAATAAAATAATCCTGTGAGAGTCTCATTTCTGTAAGTCCTTTCCACATGTTAGCTATTCTGATTTCTCTTACTACAAGGTAAATGTCCCAAGTATGAAATTGAGGTCATTCCTCTTTAATCCCAGAATCTTGGGCTTCCTGGCACATGGTAGCTATTACGGATTCCTTCAGTTAATCTATTATTCTGAGCATCTTCTCAGACCTAAAAACAGTCTGACACTCTCCTTTCCAGTTCCTGGGAGCCTTTTAGATCTGTCTCACCCTAACCTAAGACATAGGTTATTGTTATTAAAATGCCGTTAGCTGATCACTTGTGCATAAGAAAAAGTTAGCTTGGTTTGTCTTGAACTAAACATGCAGAGCTTACTCTATCAAAGAAAAATACATTATGCACTATTCTAAGTCCCTTCTTGTTAACTTTGGTGAAGAATGATTTTATACCATTATGATTTTATACAGTCTTCCACCCTCTGTTCTCCAGAGTCTGATAATTTAGGGGAAATATTATTAGATAGTTAAGTGTTCTCTACCATAAAATTACTGTGGCCTACTTCCAATGCTGTGTTACCAACGTGTTTGCTGAAAGATGCACAGTAAGAAGGCTTAAATGTGTTTATGTGCTGTTTCCAGCTGCACCTAAGATCAAGACTGATGACCAAGACCTTGTGGTGGACGCTGGCCAGCCTCTCACAATGGTGGTGCCATATGATGCCTACCCCAAAGCGGAAGCTGAGTGGTTTAAAGAAAATGAACCTTTATCTTCGAAAACTGTGGACACAACAGCTGAACAAACTTCTTTCAGAATTTCAGAAGCCAAGAAAGGAGACAGGGGAAGGTATAAAATTGTGCTTCAGAATAAACATGGAAAGGCAGAAGGATTTATCAATTTACAAGTTATTGGTAAGTTTTTGAATCACTCTGTCCTGATTATTTTAGCCCATGTCAAAAGCATAAGGAGACATTAAAATTATTTGTTATGTGAACTTCAGATGTGCCTGGCCCAGTGCGTAACTTAGAAGTGACAGAAACATTTGATGGTGAAGTAAGCCTTGCTTGGGAAGAGCCGCTAACTGATGGTGGAAGCAAAATCATAGGTTATGTGGTTGAAAGGCGTGACATCAGGAGGAAGACCTGGGTTCTAGCCACAGACCGTGCAGACAGCTGTGAGTTCACTGTCACCGGCCTACAAAAAGGAGGAGTTGAATACCTATTCCGAGTGAGTGCAAGAAACAGAGTTGGCACTGGTGAACCAGTAGAAACTGACAATCCAGTAGAGGCCAGGAGTAAATATGGTAAGAACGTTTAAATAAATTGCGAGCTAGTTTATCTTTGCTTTCATGCACATTGTGACACAAATTCATGTTTGCTTCTCTTTTCATGAAATCCAGATGTTCCAGGCCCTCCTCTGAATGTAACCATCACTGATGTGAATAGATTTGGTGTCTCACTGACATGGGAACCACCAGAGTATGACGGAGGCGCAGAGATCACAAACTACATCATTGAATTGAGAGACAAGACTTCTATCAGGTGGGACACTGCCATGACTGTAAGAGCTGAAGACCTGTCTGCAACTGTCACTGATGTGGTGGAGGGACAGGAGTACAGTTTCCGTGTCAGAGCCCAAAACCGAATTGGAATTGGAAAACCAAGTGCAGCTACACCCTTTGTCAAAGTTGCTGATCCAATTGGTAAGCCCATCAAAAATAGAAAAAGAAATATTATATGAAATCGAGCAATTAGGCTTATCAATTGAAATCATTCAAATTAAAGTTAGTAAGAGGTAGAACACCAGAACATTCAAAGTTATAAAAGCTCAGATTTGTCTATGTTATTCAGTGAGTTTAGTACATCTGTTATTTTAACGAGAGTGATAGAATTGGTGGCATCATGTCTTAATAAATTGTCTTGAAGTCAAATGGAGTGCTCCAACTCTTTCTTCCATTCCAGAGAGACCAAGTCCTCCCGTGAACCTGAGTTCTTCAGATCAGACTCAGTCATCCGTTCAACTCACATGGGAACCTCCTCTGAAAGATGGAGGAAGCCCAATACTGGGCTACATAATAGAGCGGTGCGAAGAAGGAAAAGATAATTGGATTCGTTGTAATATGAAACCTGTCCCTAAACTGACATACACGGTAAGCAATTTGTATCTCAAAAGGTATTCAATATATGATCATGGAATTCAATGGATATGTTTTTAACAAACACTTATGATTTTAGGTCACTGGATTGAAAAAAGGAAATAACTATTTATATAGAGTATCTGCAGAAAATGCTGCTGGTGTCTCAGATCCATCTGAAATCCTTGGTCCTCTAACTGCTGATGATGCATCTGGTAAACATGTTTTATTTTTATGTTTGGAGCTAGCACTTTGCTACATTGGGGTATCAGTGATTGAAGTATGGCACTGGGAACTCATTTTCTTTATTTATTTTTTAATAGTTGAACCAACAATGGATTTAAGTGCTTTTAAAGATGGTCTGGAAGTTATAGTTCCAAATCCTATCAAGATCCTGGTTCCAAGTACAGGATATCCAAGGCCAACTGCAACCTGGTCTTTTGGGGAGAATGTTCTAGAAGCAGGAGACCGTGTGACTATGAAGACTTTATCGGCCTATGCTGAACTTGTCATTTCTCCAAGTGAACGTCCAGACAAGGGCATTTATACACTGACATTACAAAATCGTGTGAAATCAATTTCTGGGGAAATCAATGTCAACGTAATTGGTGAGGAATCAAATTCTTGCTACCTAATGTGACTTAGCAGTATGAGCAAATAATGGCTTGAATCCTCAATATATTTTTACTGATTTTTTTTTAAATTTTAGCTCGCCCAAGTGCACCCAAAGAATTGAAATTTAGTGACATAACCAGGGACTCAGTACATCTGACTTGGGAACCACCAGATGATGATGGAGGAAGTCCACTGACTGGATATGTCGTTGAAAAACGAGAAGTCAACCGGAAAACATGGACTAAAGTGAGTTTTGAGCAATGATACATCAACTCCAGAAAAAAGTGGAGGAGATTCCAGGAGGCTGGGTTGCCACACAAAATTATATGTGCTATGCCTTTTTGCCTTTACCTCACTAGAAAAGCACCAAGCACTGTTTTTAAAAATACACTGATGCTTCCTAAGATGGTCCAACCAAGGTTTAGTATAATTAGCTCATTTTGTGAGCCTCATGTAGTTTTGGCTAGAGGTATTTTTTAAAAAGTCATTTAATAATACCTATTAACCTTCAAGCCATTCTAAGGAAAATATTTATTATCATGGTCATTCTATTTTATTCCCATTCCACTGGATTGCCTTAATTGGCTTAGTTTGCCATTTTTCTCTTCCTGTATTAGTACCAGATACTATTCTTTGCTGTTTTTTTCTTAATTTTTAAAAATGTTTTATTTATTTACTTATTTGGTACAGGATCTCATTATACAACTCAGACTAGTAGTGATCCTCTTGTCTCAGCATCCCCAGCATTGTGATTACAGGAATGCACTACCACACCCAGTTTTGGTGGCTGGCATGGTGTGCCTGAGGTTCTAGGGCCAGCACTGAATGCAGCACCAGGGATCAAACCTCAGTCCTTGTGCTTACCAGGCATGCGCTTAGACGATCAACCTATCTCCCCAACTCTGTCTTGTTTTAAAAATCATATTTCTAACAACTAAGCTGATCAAAAGAATCTACATTTTGTTTTAATGTATACAAACTATGAAATAGTTTCTCCTTATATCAAAGGTCTATTGTTATTATATGCCCTAGTTGCAATTTTTTCCTGATACAAAATTGTTGTAAAACTAATCCGTGGCATTCAAAACAACTTCTATTTGTGTTGCCACTCAGTGACAGTGACATTGTGGAGTGTGGAGATTTTCCCTTTTATCTAGGGAAATGGTTTGGGGCAAACACCTAATTAACTGTATTTCTTTGTCCTAGGTTATGGACTTGGGGACTGATCTAGAATTCACAGTTCCTGATCTTGTTCAGGGAAAAGAATATTTATTTAAAGTCTGTGCTCGTAACAAGTGTGGCCCTGGAGAACCAGCATATATTGATGAACCCGTGAATATGTCAGCTCCTGCAAGTAAGTACCTCTGTGAGACTTTCTTACCTAGTCTCATGTTTCCTGTTCCTGTTTTTTTTTTAATTTTTGACCTGATGTTGACATTGTGGGGAAAGGGAGGAATTGGCAATACAGAGATAACCTCAGAGGCATCTTGTAAGACTGACTTTCTCTTTAAAATATTACAGCTGTACCTGACCCACCAGAGAATCTTAAATGGAGAGATCGGACAGCCAAAAGCATCTTCCTAACATGGGACCCACCTAAACATGATGGTGGTTCACGCATCAAAGGATACTTAGTAGAGAAATGTCCACGTGGTTCTGACAGATGGGTTGCCTGTGGAGACCCTGTTGCAGAAACAAAGTAGGTTTTTAAATGTTGATCACAAGAGTAATGTGCAGCCCTACTCATTAACATGAGTTTCTCTGAGAAAAAGCAAAAAGTTAGTTTCTTTCACTGAAAATTCTGTTAATGTACTTGTGTCATTTTAAAAGCTTTTGTTATACTATTGAAACAATCTAGATTTTATGTAAAAGCCAGTATTATACCAGTAGTATGAATTTTGGACAGTTTTTGACAACTATGCGATAAAATGAGTTATCTGTGTGATAGTAAGATGCTCAATGTTTTTTTTTTTTTTTTCCTGACAGAATGGAAGTGACAGGCCTTGACGAAGGCCAGTGGTATGCCTACCGGGTAAAGGCATTGAATAGGATGGGCGCTAGCAAACCATGCAGACCCACAGAAGAAATCCAGGCTGTGGACACACAAGGTATCTACTTTTCATTATTATTATGTCCATGAGGCTTGGAGTTTCATTCTGTTTGAAGTTGCTAACAATATACATAATCTTTTCCAATTCAGAGGCCCCAGAAATTTTCCTTGATGTGAAGCTCCTTGCTGGTCTGACTGTAAAAGCTGGAACAAAGATTGAACTTCCTGCTACTGTAACTGGAAAACCTGAACCTAAAATAACTTGGACAAAGGCTGATAAGATCCTGAAGCAAGATGATAGAATCACTATTGAAAATGTTCCTAAGAAATCCACAGTGACAATCCTGGACAGCAAGAGAAGTGACACTGGCACCTACATCATCGAGGCTGTGAATGTCTGTGGCCGGGCCACTGCCGTGGTAGAAGTCAATGTCTTAGGTAGAAGAGGCTCTAGTTTTAAAAAGGATCAAACACATTTCAGCTTTCTAGAATATATCATGGTTAAATGCTTTTTTCTACATCATACCATCCACAGATAAACCCGGACCTCCAGCTGCTTTTGACATCACAGACATAACCAGTGAGTCCTGTCTTCTGACATGGAACCCACCACGAGATGATGGTGGGTCCAAGGTCACAAACTACGTTGTGGAGAGAAGAGCTACTGACAGTGAAGTGTGGCATAAGCTCTCATCAACAGTCAAGGATACAAACTTCAAGGCAACCAAATTAATACCCAATAAAGAGTACGTCTTCCGAGTTGCTGCAGAAAACATGTATGGTGTTGGTGAGCCTGTTCAGGCCACTCCAATAGTAGCCAAATATCCATTTGGTAAGTTTCTGCAGACCAAAAAAAATAACACGTGTTTGTGTCCAATTTGCATTTACATACCATATTTATGTGTAGGGCAGGAATATTGTTGACCATTATCCTTTCTGTAGATCCACCTGGACCTCCAACTCGCCTGGAACCTTCTGACATCACTAAAGATGCAGTGACTCTCACATGGTGTGAGCCGGATGATGATGGAGGCAGCCCCATCACTGGATACTGGGTTGAAAGATTAGATCCGGATACAGATAAATGGGTTAGGTGCAATAAGATGCCTGTAAAGGACACAACATACAGGTATATCCAGGCTCTCTGCCCAGTGTTAAAATAACATGATATTTAGATTTTTACTCTTCAGTATTCCTTTTGATCATAGAGATTTTATGTTACTACGAGTTTTTTTACTCATTTTTACTTTTATACCTATTTTATGTAATTTTTATATGATATAAATTCCATTCCAGGACACATTTCTTAATTTTTTATACTTTTATTACTTTTAATAAAAAGTAACAAGGAGACAATTTCAAAACATGTTAGTAGGACAGCCACAATAATTATTACAGTGCATATTGTTGTCTTCATAGTAGTTGTTCAGAGTACAAGATGCAGACATCACATTTCTTAATTTACTGCTAACTTTCTGGAAGGTTCAAAGTGTTTTATCTTCCAGTGTATGTATGATAATCATTACCATAATATGATTAGATTAGTACATTTGGCCAAATTTAAAGTATGTGACATTTAAAAGGAAATTTTAAAATTTACATTAAAAACTTGGCCCTAAATTTCCAAATTAGTTTTTTCACAGTTTAAATCACTTAGCCCTTCTGTGTAAATACCTGGTTACTTTCAGCTACCGTGATGTTACACACAAGCTCTTTGTTCCTATTTCAGAGTGAAAGGTCTCACCAATAAGAAAAAATACAGATTCCGTGTGTTGGCTGAAAATCTAGCTGGACCTGGAAAGCCAAGTCGATCAACAGAACCGATCCTAATAAAGGATCCCATAGGTATTATTTATATAATATTCTGTGATTATTTCCCAGCCTGTATTAGCTTATTTTTGGCAAACCTAAATCATGGTTTCATCGGCCCACAGATCCTCCCTGGCCTCCTGGAAAACCGGTTGTAAAAGATGTAGGCAAAACATCATTAACATTGACTTGGACAAAGCCGGAACATGACGGAGGGGCAAAGATTGAGTCTTATGTCATTGAAATGCTAAAGACTGGAACAGAAGACTGGGTCCGAGTGGCTGAGGGGGTTCCGACCACTCGACATGTGCTCCCGGGACTCATGGAAGGGCAGGAGTACTCATTCCGGGTGAGAGCTGTCAACAAGGCCGGAGAAAGTGAACCCAGTGAGCCCAGTGACCCAGTGCTTTGCCGGGAGAAGCTATGTAAGTTTATCATTTTTCATGTCTAGGGTATATAAATTCTTTAAATATCTGTCTGAAAACTGTAATATAGAAAAAATATGAAAAACTCATTACTATCGTTCCCTTCTTGCTATTTTATTTTCTAATGACTACCATGACATGTGGTAAACACTGAATGTTGGACAACAAGATATCAAAGTCACTTTTCTTTCTTTCTTATCCAGATCCTCCATCACCACCTCGCTGGCTTGAAGTTATTAATATCACAAAAAATACAGCAGACCTAAAATGGACAGTTCCTGAGAAAGACGGAGGGTCTCCCATCACCAACTACATCGTGGAAAAGAGAGATGTGAGGCGTAAAGGCTGGCAGACAGTGGACACCACTGTCAAGGACACCAAGTGCACAGTCACCCCGCTGACAGAGGGCTCTTTGTATGTGTTCCGAGTTGCTGCAGAAAACGCCATAGGACAAAGTGACTACACTGAAATTGAGGACTCAGTCCTGGCCAAAGACACCTTTAGTATGCCATTTTAATCCTTGTGACTTCTGTAGTCGATTTTGATTTTTCCCTCTGGTATTGCTAATTGTGGATTATTTTCCTTTCAGCCACTCCTGGACCACCCTATGCCTTGACTGTGGTTGATGTGACAAAACGACATGTTGACCTGAAGTGGGAACCTCCTAAAAATGATGGTGGAAGACCAATACAGAGGTAGAACTTGAATCATTTCATTAAAAAGTAACATACCCCCAGCTGTAAATTCTTAATTTTTTCCATTAATGTTAATTAAATGACTTATTATTTAAATAGATATATCATTGAGAAGAAAGAAAAGTTAGGCACTCGTTGGGTAAAAGCTGGAAAGACCTCAGGACCTGACTGTAACTTCAGAGTAACAGATGTCATTGAAGGAACAGAGGTCCAGTTTCAGGTTCGGGCAGAAAATGAAGCTGGAGTTGGTCACCCAAGTGAACCCACAGAAATCTTAAAAATTGAAGATCCCACAAGTAAGTGGTGCTTATGAGACACCAAATATGGTCCAAAATTTGACAATCGGCCTGCAAATTTAAATTACTCTCTTTCCTCAGGTCCTCCCTCACCTCCCCTTGACCTACATGTGACTGATGCTGGGAGAAAGCACATTGCCATAGCTTGGAAACCTCCAGAGAAAAATGGCGGAAGTCCTATCATAGGATACCACGTTGAAATGTGCCCAGTAGGCACTGAGAAATGGATGCGAGTTAATTCTCGCCCAATAAAAGACTTGAAATTCAAAGTGGAGGAGGGGATTGTTCCTGACAAAGAGTACGTCCTGAGAGTGAGAGCTGTCAATGCTGTTGGTGTCAGCGAGCCATCTGAAATCTCGGAAAATGTGGTTGCCAAAGACCCAGACTGTAAGAACTCAGTACTTCATATAGTTAATAAAATAGGCTTTCTTTGTGTATTGCATGTTGATATACTGTTTTTCTTTGTTTGGATCTTATCTTATAGGCAAGCCAACAATTGAGATGGAGACTCATGACATCGTTGTTATTGAGGGAGAAAAATTAAGCATTCCTGTTCCCTTCAGAGCTGTCCCAGTTCCAACTGTTAGCTGGCATAAAGATGGCAAAGAAGTTAAAGCAAGTGACAGGTTAACAATGAAGAATGATCACATCTCTGCACACCTTGAGGTTCCCAAAAGTGTCCATGCAGATGCTGGTGTTTACACCATCACCCTGGAAAATAAGCTCGGCTCAGCAACTGCCTCAATCAATGTCAAAGTCATAGGTAATCACTCTTTAATGAAGCACATGACCTTCACATGTTGGAAAAATTTGTTAACTTTACAGTATGGTATAAAGGGTTTCGTGATCTTGCATCTATAAACCAAACTTCCCTTTATTTCCATATGGGAAGTAAAGCAGTTCTCAAGAAATGAAGTTGCTCCTCTGAGTTGACCAATTCATCTTTGTTTTAATTATTTGATTGTGAAACTAATTTAAATAAAAGGTACAGTGTGCTCAGAGAAACTTTAAATGACCAATATTTATTTCTTAATTATATAATTTCAAATTTTTCAATAGAATTCTCATTCAAGGGAATAATTTTTCTGTCATCCACCCCACCCCTGATCATGTTTGAAAATTTGCATAGCCATTTTTTGCTTTGCACAAACATACAGAGGCTGATATTGATGTTTAGTGTGAGGGTCAAGAATATGAAAGGCTTTGAAGGATGAAGGATACCACAGCACAAGACTGTCCCACCCAAGATGCAAATGTCTACACTCAGAATGTTGATGCTTTGGGATTATGATAATAATTATCAATTTTATTTGTAATAGGCCTACCGGGTCCATGCAAAGATATTAAAGCAAGTGAGGTGACAAAGAGCTCTTGTAAATTAACCTGGGAGCCTCCAGAATATGATGGTGGGAGCCCAATTCTTCACTATGTCCTGGAACGCAGAGAAGCTGGAAGAAGGACATACATACCCGTCATGTCTGGTGAGAACAAATTGTCCTGGACTGTGAAGGACCTCATACCAAATGGAGAATACTTCTTCCGTGTTAAAGCAGTTAACAAAATTGGCGGAGGAGAATATATTGAACTGAAAAATCCAGTCATTGCTCAAGATCCAAAGCGTAAGTTTAAGCATGGTGCTGGAATGGCTGGGAAGTTTCATTTTAAGAAGGTGGATTTCGCAGTGTTGACAGATGCTTTCTTGTCCTTTAGAGCCTCCTGATCCACCTGTCGATGTTGAGGTCCACAATCCTACAGCCAAGGCCATGACTATTACATGGAAGCCACCTCTGTATGATGGAGGGAGCAAGATCATGGGTTACATCATCGAAAAGATTGCAAAGGGTGAAGAAAGATGGAAGAGATGCAATGAACACCTGGTACCAGTCTTGACCTACACAGCAAAAGAACTTGAAGAGGGAAAGGAGTACCAATTCCGTGTGCGGGCAGAAAATGCTGCTGGTATTGGTGAGCCTTCTCGGGCCACTCCTCCAACCAAAGCCGTAGATCCTATTGGTGAGTTTTGTTCAATGGAACTGCCATTTTTCCATTATAAAATAAATGAAAATAATGTTTTCTCAGATATTTTAATTAGTTGAGCGAGATTATTTTTTAATTGTCACAGATGCCCCGAAAGTCATTATGAAAACAAGCCTAGAAGTAAAACGAGGTGATGAAATCGCACTCGATGCAACCATTTCTGGATCACCTTATCCAACTATTACATGGATAAAGGACGAAAACGTAATTATACCAGAGGAAATTAGGAAGCGCCCGTCAGCCCCAGTGAGGAGGAAGAAGGGTGAAGTTCAAGAAGAAGAGCCATTCTTCCTGCCTCTGACAGAGCGTTTGAGCATCAATAACAGCAAACAAGGAGAGTCTCAGCTTCGGGTCCGAGATTCTATCCGACGTGACCATGGCCTGTTTATGATCAAAGTTGAAAATGACCATGGTGTGGCAAAAGCTCCTTGTACCGTCTGTGTGTTAGGTAAAAAGTTAAAACTATACTTTCCATAAACAGTTTATAAAATCTAAAAGTAAGGAATATGGAAGAGAGTTAAAAGCAGTGAGAAATAATTTTCTCCAATAATTTTCTGTTACATTGTATGTCTTGCCTGTGTTTTTAAAAATAAACAGAGCTTGTTATTTATTAGCTAATGTCATGTAAAAATAGCTGTGAGAAAACTAGAGGTTATATAAAAGGCACAGGTTAGCATTTATAGTTTCTATAGCAAAAAATTTCTAATCACTGTTCTCTTTTGAAATATTAGATACACCAGGTCCACCAGTCAACTTTGTATTTGAAGATATTAGAAAGACCTCAGTCCTCTGTAAATGGGAACCACCCCTTGATGACGGTGGCAGTGAGATCATAAACTACACTCTGGAAAAGAAAGATAAGACAAAACCTGACTCAGAATGGATTGTTGTCACTTCGACACTGAGACACTGCAAATATTCAGTAACAAAACTGATTGAAGGAAAAGAGTATGTCTTCCGTGTAAGAGCTGAAAATAGGTTTGGGCCTGGACCACCATGTGTTTCAAAGCCATTTACAGCTAAAGATCCATTTGGTAAGGTTCCTTTAGCATTGGAAGTTTGCCCTTTTTAACCATATTCTTTCGTATACATATCATCATAGTTTGCAAAGTTGAGTTTCATGTCACATTAGGGAATTAATTTATTTTTTTTAAATCAGAACCACCTGATGCACCTGATAAGCCCACTGTGGAAGATGTTACCAGCAACAGTATGCTAGTGAAATGGAATGAACCAAAAGATAATGGAAGCCCCATCATCGGTTACTGGCTTGAAAAACGTGAGGTTAACAGTACACATTGGTCTCGTGTCAACAAAAGCCTTCTGAATTCTTTGAAAACCAAGGTGGATGGCTTACTAGAAGGACTCACCTATGTGTTCAGAGTATGTGCTGAAAATGCAGCCGGTCCTGGAAAGTTCAGCCCACCTTCCGACCCCCAAACAGCACGTGATCCAATCTGTAAGTAGTTTCTAAAGAAGCTGAAAGTAAGCTCTAGCATATTTTTCAAACCATCAGTGAGTCTCACTTGTAATCTGCATTCATTCTAGCTCCCCCTGGGCCACCTATCCCAAGAGTGGCCGACACAAGCTCTACAACTATTGAACTGGAATGGGAACCTCCAGCTTTCAATGGTGGTGGGGAAATTATTGGCTACTTTGTTGATAAGCAGTTGGTTGGTACCAATGAGTGGTCACGCTGCACCGAGAAGATGATCAAGGTCCGTCAGTACACTGTCAGAGAAATCCGAGAAGGCGCAGATTACAAACTCCGCGTAAGTGCTGTCAACCTGGCAGGCGAAGGACCACCTGGAGAAACAGAACCTGTGACTGTGGCTGAACCACAAGGTACTTATTGGTGATTTGAATAAAATTATGGCTATTTTTCCCAAAGGGGACTATTTTTTTTCACCTTTCCCAGGCTAATGCATGACTATTCTCTTGCAACAGAGCCTCCAACTGTGGAACTAGATGTTTCTGTCAAGTCTGGAATACAAATAATGGCTGGGAAGACTCTTAGAATCCCAGCAGTGGTGACTGGCCGCCCTGTGCCCACAAAAGTATGGACCATAGAAGAAGGGGAGCTGGATAAAGATCGTGTTGTAATAGAGAATGTTGGAACCAAATCTGAACTAATTATCAAAAATGCACTGAGGAAAGATCATGGCAGATACTTGATCACGGCTACCAATAGCTGTGGTTCCAAATTTGCAGCAGCCCGGGTAGAAGTTTTTGGTAAGGAGCATTACATGGATTTTCATAGGATTTTTCATTTCAAATGGTACATCTTATTACATTGATCTGTTCTGTTGTCTTTTTCAGATGTTCCTGGTCCAGTTCTTGACTTAAAACCTGTTGTAACGAACAGAAAGATGTGTCTGCTTAACTGGTCTGATCCGGAGGATGATGGAGGAAGTGAGCTCACAGGCTTCATTATTGAAAGAAAAGATGCCAAGATGCATACCTGGAGACAACCAATAGAGACAGAGAGATCTAAATGTGACATCACAGGTCTTCTGGAGGGCCAGGAATATATGTTCCGTGTTATTGCCAAGAACAAGTTTGGTTGTGGCCCTCCTGTTGAAATAGGACCAATTCTTGCAGTCGATCCACTAGGTAAAAGAGGTTTTCACTATGCCTATAAAATAACTACTATCTTCCTTCTAGTTATATCACTTGTTTGCTGAGTATGACTTCAAACTGTAACAGTCTCAGATGTAGAGACTAGAGAATGGTTAAAAAA
>PVKN010020153.1:0-16069 GCA_004027915.1 Capromys pilorides
CCCCAAAGGGCTTTGTTTAACTAATACACTAGAAATTTTGCTGAGTTTGAGGTCAAAACCATTCCTTTCCTAAAGGTAGGTATGTAAGACTGTTGTAGGAGCTTTGTAGCCTAAACATTGAGCTTAGAGAATCCATGCCTGGTTTATGCTTAGAAAAACTAACAGCTCTCCCTAAGTAAGCTGTAAAAACAGAAGCTGCATTTGGCCAGAGATCACTGTCGGAGACGTCTGTGGAGGGGCCCACTTTCTCTGTGCTCACCTCCCCCAAAACCGGTCCAAGGAAAATCAAGATGCTTTGAAGTTATGTTGTTTATCTGTCCTCCACTGAACAAAATATTTTACCCACCTGGATTCTGATTACTTAGTGAAGCAAAATTTAAAACTTAGTACAGCTTGCACACGGAGCCTCTCAGCTCATCCAGGTTCTGTCTGAAATTTTCAAGGCAAGAAGCTCTGTCCCCAGAGCTGAACTCCAGCCCTGCCATACCTC
The DNA here is from genome assembly GCA_004027915.1 of Capromys pilorides. Lineage (NCBI taxonomy): Eukaryota > Metazoa > Chordata > Mammalia > Rodentia > Capromyidae > Capromys > Capromys pilorides. The sequence continues at coordinate 491 of PVKN010020153.1, forward strand.
CTCAGCAGAAAGGGTTAATCAATTCATGAATCTTCATCTCAGCAGATGGATCTATATCTAGGGAAACCTTTCTGTGATTTGGTCTTTTCATACAGTATGTTTGTCTTAATTAAGCTTTGGCACCTCGCTAAGCTTTCTTTCACATGCAAAGTAATATTTAAGGTCTTTAATATTTGAGGGATCCACCATAAGCCCAGCATGCTTGCTTCCTCTCAGATGGACTTGCATTCCCAGGAAGAAACTTTTTGGGGCAAATTTAAATCAAACACATCTCAAAGACAGCAACTACTAAAGCTTTCTTGTTATAATAACATTCTGGGTTTTTAGGATTTGAGAAAATGTCTAGGTGATACTTCTCCAAATGAGCAATAAATGGTTCCATCTAATTCTGTCCATGAGGATGGCAGGAAGGGAGTAGAAAAAAGTCAAAATGAAGGGCACTTGTATCTCAGTTCTGCCCCAACTTCAGGCGCTGAAGGTCAGAGTCTCAGGAGCACAGGCTCAGCTCCCTCTTCTGCCTCCCTCTTCATGCCCTTCTAGGGGGTGTACATTGGATCCTGGACACAATACAGGTTTCTCTGATGTCACCATAGCACAGGTAGAGCCTAGGGGAGAGGCCTGCTCCATATCCCCAAAGACTACAGATGTAGCTATTGAACCTGAAGTCAGCCAGCCACTTTAGAGAACCGGATGAGCCTGAGGTGGGGTCCTCAGGCAAGATCCTGGTTCCCTCTCATACGGGGACTCAGAGAAGGATGCCAGTCCCGCTGACCTGGGCAGGTTCTATAGCATCCAAGCAGATCTCTCCTCCTTGGAGCCACTTCCCACAGAAAAGACCTTTGGGGGCCTAATTTAGTCTCTGGATCCCCTTAGCAAGTCACTTTCCCTCTGCCGTCCATCAAGGACTCTGCTGAGAACAGCCTCACACCTTGGGAAGATAGAGAGTGAAATTATCGTGAGAATCCAAGAGGATGCCAAGACCTAGTCCTCACTGGCTGCCCAGTCTCTGCCCAGCACTCCTTGTCCCTTGATGACTATAGCCAGAGACAGTGCTACCTCCAGGGAGCCAGGCTGGAGACCCCAAGCACAGGACTTGAAAAGGGACGTGGTGGCACAGCTGGATTTAGGTTCATTCTACCTGCCGGTATCCCAGCATCCAGCACCGCCAATTTCCCAGAATTCTGTAATGGTCCCTATTTGTGTTACCATTTCATGTGTACTTACTCTGCTCTCAACTGATTGGTATGAGGTGAATTCCACTAGGCCTGTTGTCTAGCTGTACAGCAGGATCCAGATAGGAATCCAGGTCTAATTCCAAACTCAGTACTTACTAACATGCTACTTGTCTTTGCTGATTGTGTTATGCCTGTCCTCACTGGAGTCTGTCTCATAGTAGTCTCCCAGACTCTCTGCCTCAGACATTAGTGGCCTAGTGGCACCAGCCCTGGCCAGGGACGGATCTTCCTGGGTGTGCTCACTAGGACAGGCTCTGCTCTGCCTTGCTACTAGTGTCCTTGGAAATGTGATAAAATGCAAAGCAGGAAGGTCTTTGTCGAGATCCTACCACACAGAAGAGAATCCCTGAGGTGTCATTGCTCCAAACATCTTCTCTTGGAGCAGAGACTCTGCCACTTCCCCATAACAGTTCTGTCCCAGGTTCACACTGGTCCTCATTACAGTATGCAAGGAAGCCGTATGGGAAAAAAGTGCTTTGTGCCCCGCAGACTGGGAGACAATGCTTGCCAGATACAGGGACATCAGGTCTGACCCTGTGGCACAGCCACGCTGGCAGGTTGGTTCTACCACTGACATTTTGAGAATCTGGGCTTTGATCCAAGCTCATAATTCCATGAAAGGAGGACGAAAGTGCGGGTCTGCCAGCAAAATTTTGAGTCAAGTTCAGTAGCACTAGGACCAAGCTCCTGGCCGTGCTGTCCTCACCCCAGCTCTATGCCCATGAGATATCACCGCACATCATCTCCCAGCTTCCTCACTCTCTCCCCTCTGGGGACAGTGGCCTGCTTATCCCATTCCAGTACCTGAACGAGTGCTAAACACTCTAGTGTACACTAACCTTCAACCCTAGCCCTGGGATTATTTATTAAAACCACTGCTCCTGGAGGGAGGTCTGCAGAGGAAGGGTCACAAGGAGGTTAGCTGGGCCTAGCCATTCACAGCTGAAGGTATCTTTGCCAGGTGGAGGCCAGTGGAGTGAGTGGGATCTGCAGAGACTGCATCCTCCAAAAGTATTTGAAAGAAAACAGATCTACGCCACAAACGCTAGAAGCCTGAATCTCCAAGGTTAGGCAGGCTGGACCTGAGTGCAAAGCCCCTCCCCTGGACAGTAGCGACCACACCCAGTTGGGGCACAGCCTCTGGAAGAGAAGGTATCTGAAAACAGAGATTGCCCTCCATTGGGAGCAGCATCCCATGGATGACTGTACCCACATCCACCTGGCAGTGGGCTAGGAGACACCAGGACAACAGACAGGATGGATGCACAGCCCCCAGCGTGCCGGTGTCTTCCCAAGTGCCAGCCTGGAAGAGTGGGCAAGGCACTTCACAAGGACAGGCTCCCACAACCCTTGCTTTCATGGGGAATAAGCATTAGGAGAACTCAATCAGAAAACTCACCCCACAGGTGTGCTGTTAATGCCTTGCAATAATGCAGCAGGTTCTGAGAGGGGTTGATGGTCCTTTAAGAAAATCATGACATCACACAGGGAGTATGTATAGAGTAAAATGCTTTGTATCCCACAGACTGCAGGGGGATCAATGACTAGTAATTTCCAGCTCGTTGTCCCTTGCCACTGCACAGAAATGGTCACTTGGGAGGATCATACCTCTGACTTGCCCTAAGCCAACTCACCCCACTTAGAGGCCCAGGCACCCCACCCCCCAGCACCGGGCAGGAATGTGGCCTCTACAAACCAGGCTTGAAAACCCACCCAGCTCTTTTGCAACGCTTTTCCTACCCTCTGTGTGGGCTCGGCTTTTTTTGTTTGCCAATTTAAACCTATTATTTAAACGTGGATGTTTTCTCTACCGCTCTGAGTGAAACGTTTTGCTTGACGGAAAATTGATGGGCTTCCTTAACTTTTAATCAATAGTTGCAATTGATAGACGTGACAGCTGCTTTTTAAAATAAGGAAAAACGGAATATTTGCCTTGGGTCATACACTGACAGTCCTACGGAGGCAAGGTGTTGCTGGTGATTCCACCCATGTCAAGATACCCGGGAAGGGCAAGTTCCTGGCTTAATAATGTTACCTTATTGGTTTGGTTAAAATCAAGCATCCATAACACAGAAAGTGCCAGCCCAGAAGCACTAGAGAATCCAGGGTCCTGGATTCAGACAGGGTGTCTATACTGCTAGAAACATCTGCCTGTTCCCTTTCTCCATTCTGTCAATTCAGCCATTCACTCCACAAGCCCACTGTTTTCCTAGTGCACCAGATTAAAGTCCTCTCCCTTGGAAACTTCAGAGGCAGTGGACATGTTTTGTTTGTTTCTTTCTTTGTGTGTGTGTGTGTGTGGTAGTGGGGGGTTGGCCTAAGGGCCTTCACATTGGGATATATCCCTTGCCCTTTTCTAAATTGTGTTTTCTATTTTGTTTTGTTTTGCTTTGTTTTTATCTTGAGAGAAGATCTTTCTAAATCACTAAATTGCCCAGGCTAGCCTCAAACTTGTGATCTCCCTGTTTCAGCCTCCCAGAGTTCTGGAGGGATATGATTCAGGATTCAAAAATTTGAGGCCACCTTGGCCAGTCTGAGTTAGGGCAGTTAGTTGGTTGGTGGCTTCAACAAACCTTTACTGAAAGCCTAATTTGCTCCAAGCTGTGCTCTAAAGCAGAAATCCCAGCAGAGACCAGGGAGGAGGACAAACAAATTTAGTTTGTTATAGTGGATGAGTAAAAACCCATGGGTATCTAGAGCAGAAAGTGAACCAAGGAGTGCCTGGCTGGGAAGGTCTGCACATTCTCACCAGGCACCTGAGAGGGCTGCTGTGTTCTCACAGATAACACCAGTCATGGCCCTGAATGTCCTTACTTTGACCCACATACAACAGGCAACCAGAACCAGAGCACTCAGAAAGTGCCTGAAGCTTCTGCCAATCTCCCCAGAATCCCAGCAAAGCAAATACTGCCAAGGGGCCCTTCCACAGTACCTCTGCTAGAAGCAAACTCCCTGCAAATTGAGCAGAGCACTAGTTTTGCCCTGTGGCTTGTAGGACAAACAAAGTTTTAAAATTACAAATGCACCACTTTTACAGCAAATCTTTGTCCTGATGTTTGTTCTGGAATAGCAGCTGAAAGCCCTCCAAGCAGCCACCCAAACAGTGCTCCTCCAACCAAATTTTAATTTCAAACAATGAATGTGACTTCCCTCTTCTCCTGTCAGTAAAATAGTCAATGTTTTAGTACAAAGCACAATTTCAAAATTGGGGAAAGGCGGGATGAGGAGGTCAATACATTGAAAAATACTGCCTAGAACACAGGCTAGGGTTTATTTATTTTTTTTAAGAGTAGAGCATATTTATTGGGGGAAAGAAAGCTTCTGTCCGAGACAGGGACAGAAGGGGGGTCTGAGCGGGTTGTCCCCCAAGTTAATTTATAATTTTTAAATTTTATATATTTATTTATTTATTTATTTATTTATTTATTTATTTATTTCTGGCTGGCTGGCTGGCTGGCTGGCTCAGCCTGCCCTGGGGATAGGTCTGGCACAGCACGTGGTGCTGCTGATGGAACCACAGTCCCTGCAGTTGCCTAAGCTTGCCTAAGCAGGTGCTTTAGACTGCTGAGCTATCTCACCAGGCCGTAGGGTTTATTTTTCCCAATGTAGGATACGACATACATGATTGGTTGCCACAAAAGCATCTATTAAATGGAATTATGTGTTTTATTTATTTTATTACTTTTAATAAGAACAATGTGACACTTTCAAAACATGTTAGTAGCACGTTCCCAATAATTGATACAATTCATATTGTTGCCCTCGTAGTAGCAATTTAGAGCAAAGGATGCAGGCATGATAATTTTTCAAATCATTATTGGCACAAAGAACTTTGTAAATTTCAGAGTATTCACATTTGATTGCCAAAGTTAAGTCACTAGGGACTGTGGGAAGCTCCATGTATGTGTGGGTGGGGAAGAAGCTTCCGTGGATTGGACAGGACGGTAGAGGAGTAATGCTAAACATTCCTCTACAGATCAGGAAAGAGTTAGGTTTAAACTGCTGGTCTAGAAGCAGGATGAGCATGAACTTTTCCCATGCCCTGGGCTTCCCTAGCTGCCCCTCAATAGCAGAGCCTATGCCTTGGGAAGGAACAGAGGTCCTGGTATATCCAGGCCGGGGGCCTGCGCTTCCTGCCTCCTACCTTTCGCACACCTGAGAAGCAGGTGGAAAACGCTGGGATCACCTGCCCACTCTATGAGGCACAGTTGGACTGCAAGCGCGCCTAGTCTCCTTCTGTCCTAACTCTGACCTAAGTTGTATTGTGTCTCCCGGAACTTCCCAACTCAGCGTGAAGCGTGCATTTCTAGTTCCTCCCCAGAACCTCAATTCAAGCAATTTTGAAGTACAAGAGAAGTCCAAGGAGGGCGTGGGCACTACGGTTGAATCTCCGCTCCCCAGAAGGACTGCGAGGCTAACCCGGGTGCATAAAGCAAGTCGCAGTTGGGGGACACAGCCCAGCACCCATGAGAGCTGCGGGGACGCCGCAGGTCTGGGCTAGGGGCCCAATACGCATTCAGCCCGAAGGAAGGGAGGGGACTTTGGGGACGGTTGGGCATTTAGTTTTTCCCTCAAGACTGTTGACTGCGCAGGAGAGCATAGGGCCCTTCCAACATTTCCCATTTGAATACATGAAAATGCGAGTTGATTTTGGCAACTCGAAGCTCGATCAGGGCCAGAGGGACGGTTTTGTCGCCCGAGGGAGGGTGCGGCCAGGTGGGGAGCAGCTCCGGCTCTGACATCCGCCTGCGGACCAGCCAGGTCCCGGGATAGGTTTTTCAGAAATTTGGCGGAAACTCTGGGAGTAGTAGAAGAAGTGGCAAATCCAGTGACTGTTTTTGTTTTCAATAAAATAAGCCAAAACCTTGGATGTGTCTATGTTGTCTATGTGTTACACATACACACACACACACACACACACACACACACACACACACATCCTGTACAGTAGAAGAGTCGTCACAGAACTGACCAGACAAGGCCGGTCGGCTGGTTCCAGGGCCCCTACACAGGGGAGCTGGACATTTGTGAGTTGTGAATTAATTCCTCCTCTAAGGACTTAGTGGTGGAGAGGGGCAAGGAAGGAATGAGGGTTAAAAAGACCAAAGAGCGGCAGCGAGTGGCACGGCTCGCACTACTCGGGCAGCAGCAATGAGCTCCCGAGGCCAGAAACCACCCCACCCCACCCCCACCCCACCCCCGTGCCCGCGCGCACGCAGGTCCCTTCCATGCCTGGTCTCACTCGGATGGGAGGGCCGGGGACTTTCAAGGCAGTCAGAAGCTCACAGCAGCGTCCAGCCTTCTGCCCGCCTGAGCCGAGCCAGGTCCCAGTCGGGGTCGGCTTTGAACCGTGTTAAAGACCACAGGTCTTAGTTTCACTGCGTCTGATTCTCTCCTGCAGGAGTAGGATTTAAGCTTCTTATCTGCGTAGGGGGTGGGGGACCGCGGAGGAACTCGGACCACCGGGCGCCGAGCTTGACCCGGCCCACAGGGGCCTGGACTCAATCTCAGCCCCAAAGTGGAAGGTAGGCGGCGGCAAAAGGGGGAGATCTGAGAGGGAGGCCCTCGAGGAACTCTGGGCCACCTCCTCCGAGGCCTGATGCCCTAGGCCCTGCTCCTGCCCACCACCGTGTTACACTGGGCTCCTGTGCCCCAACAGGCCACCCGCCCGGCCAAGCCAAAAGCTTGTGGCCTTTCCTTCCGTCTGTTTTCGTCCTGCATTCATCTTCTCCTTGTAACGTGAATGCTTGCAGAAAGGGTTCTTAGACAGGTCATGCTGAGATGGGTAAGCTGAGGCAGGCAAGTTCCATCACTGAGCCCTGTCCTGTCCTGCTGTAGGAGAGCCCCTCACCTCCCTTGCTCGTAGCAACAGAGCTTTCTCCCCAGGCTTCTTCGTAGCTCTCCCACAGCAGGACAGGCGCTGCTTCCGTGCAGGGCGGAGCTGTTTCCTGGGTTCCTGGGTCCTGGACCGTCTCAGAAGCCATGGTCTGACGGCCCTGATCGCTCAGCTACTGCAGACTCACAGACCAGTCGTCTCCCTGGCTCGACTGGCCCTGGACTCATCAGGAACTGCCACGTGGCTACTTTCGAGGCTCCCCGCCCTGGGTCCACTCACCCTACCCAGAGCTGAAGACAGGCTTAATTCCCCTAAAGGCGCAGCTCAGCGCAGTCTTCTCAAAGTAGTTCTGTAGTAGCGCAAGGGCAGATTTGGAGAAAGAGGTTGCAAATGAACACGGTTAGGCAGCTAGCTGTCTGCGATACCTGGCTGCTAACTGGCCAGCATCCCTGAAAAGGCAGCACTAATTATGTAAGCACGCATCTGTCTTCCTAGTCAAAGACCCGCTGATTCTCTGGGAAATTAGCTGGCATTTGCTACATGGAAAACCTCACCTCCCGAATTTTACGTGCCAAGGAATTCTACTGCTGAGACGGACAGAGACCAGAAGCTCACAGAACTGCCACCTTTCCTTCGTGGCATCGGACAAATTTAAGAACCAAAATTTCTGCGGCGAGACGCGCTTGGGATTCGATTCAGTCTCGCCCAGGGGTCTCCTCTTGGGCACCTACGGGAAAATCCACCGTTGAATCTCTACCACAGGAGGCGCTGTTCGCGGGAATCCCTCAAGCTCTGGACCTGGGAACTTTCAGTCCACCACGACTCTTAACACCGGCAAGTCCATTCGGCACCATTCGTCTTGAGCTTTGAAGAAGCCTGGGGGAAAACCTCTATTGCCACGAACAAGCGATCTTCTTTGCTTGTCTGAAGTTGACTTTTTAAAAAGAGTTCAAGTAGGTTTGGGGAAATAAGCTAAGAGAAACATTTAGTCGATATTTTAATTGACCTCCTTTAAGGAGACAGCTGAGTTTTTTTTTCTTCTTCTTAAAACCCTGACTTTTTGAGCACTGCAAATGCTCTTACAAAGTTATTACAACCCATAGGAAACATCCTAGTCGGGCTGGACATGGTGAACCAAGAGGGCGCTGGAGAATCAGCCCCGGGAAGGAACAAGGAAGTTAGCCCCAAAAGTCCCTGAGCAGACTGAGGAAGCTAAGGTCCGGCTGCTGGTGGGAACTTTGAACAAGAGAACTGGTTGCTGACACACATTCGCAGGTACATTTACACAGTGATGGGACTGACTCGTGGTCACCGGACCTGTCTGCAATTAGGGAGGGTTCTTGCTAAATTCCAAATGGGTTTAAGTTCACTCTTACTCCTTTCCTCACAAAGTGATGTTCCCCTCCTTTTTTCGTTGTTGTTCCAAAAAGAATTGTAATCCAATGCTTTTATCTTTTATTTCCTTAACTGTACATCTTCACCCTCTCTGCTCCCCTGCTGATTTAAAGAGATTTGTTTGATTCAAGGACTTAACATGATTCTCTTGCCAGATTTCAAGGAAGAAAGATTTAAAAGAGCAAAGCAGAGGGGGAAAATGAGGTATCTATTTGGAAGACAAGTATAAACACATTTCTTAAAATGAGATTACTTGCATTTTAAACTTTGCAAAACAACAAGACTTTGCAAGGTCTTAGTCACTTTAGATTTTCTTTTATTGCTGCTTAGAGAAACAGTGGTTTTACAGGAGAGTACAACACACACAGTCAGTCATATACATACACTCAGAAACACACTGCATCACACATGCTCAGAAACAAATACCAGTTATACTCAGACACACACGCACCGCATCCTAACCTATCACCAACTCAGCAGCTATCATTCAGTCTCCAGTTGGTCTCTCTCCCCAGGACATTTGAGCGAAGCACTACCCAGAGCCTCCTAGGACTCAGAGGCTTCTCAGGAGGAGAATTTTGCAGGAACGTCACAACTGGTTAGGAACCGAGCAAGAGCCCGAGGTGCTTGCCCAGCCCTCCCAGGTCAGAGACCTGACCGGGCACCACTGGCTTGGGCCCGACCCTCCAGCTACTCCTATGCCTCCCCGGACCCGACCTTTGCTCTCCCAGCTAAGGCCGGCATTTGGGGAAACGTCCCCTCCCCCTGACCTTTCCCTGTCAGCATCCAGAGGGTCTTCTAGCTCAAGCTCCAAGCCTGCTGCAGGGGGGCGGGAGGAGGGGCCCGGAGAGAGAGGAGAGCCGACTGGGATCCGCCTGCCCTATCAGACAGACATCTGCTCTCGGTGCCTTCCCCTTTACTATCGCTGCAGATGACGAGGGGAGTGGAGTGGACTGAGGCGGAAAAAGAAAAGTTATGTCATAAAGATAGAAACCGGTGTCGTGACTCACCTGCTGTTAGCCGCAGGTACGAGTTTCGTGGCAGCGCCTCCGCTCTGCTAGCCAGGAGCCCGGGTCGGCCTAATGTCACTCGCCTGGGCTGACTCGGATGACCGAGTCTCTAGTGACGAGGCAGAAACCAGGGCTTTGCCCCTTCTCTCGCCTAAAGCCCGAGGTGGGGGTGGGGGTTCAGTGTTCCCCAGTCTTCCCGGGTTAAACTTGGGGGGGAGGGGCAGGGAACAGGCCAAAGAGCAGCAGGGGCCGGGGCCCGGCAGGTTCGGGTCCTAGGGTGGCCAGTGTCCGGGGCGGCAGCCCGAGGCCACCGCGCGCGCTGGCAGAGTCGGGGCCCCACCGGCCGGCCGTCTGGGCTGCGCGGTTCCCGGCGGGAAGCCCAGCCCGCCCGCCCTGCCCCGCCTGGTTTTGCTTTTTTCCTTTTCCAAAGGGGGCTCCACGCACGCACGCCCGCCCGCCCGCCCGGCTTCCCTCTTTCCCTAGCCTCCGGGCTTAAACCAATTACACCGCTGCGCAAACAGAGCGCGGCCGGCCGGCCGGGAGGGAGGGGGGGGCGGGGCGGGGCGGCCGCCTCGCAGGTGCACCTCGGGCTTTGTAGGTGCAGGCGTCTTTGTGCGGCGGACAAATGGGGAGAGGACGAGGAGGTGGGCACTCGGGCGACGTAAGCTCCACATCAGCTCCACGGCACTCGCCCGGCCGAGGCCGCGCGCTCACTTCCCGCGGAGGCGCTCCCGGGCGCCGCGCTGCGCGGCCGCCTGCCCCCGGCGCTGCCCCCGCCCGCCGCGCCCCGGCCGCCGAGCCCGCTGCGCCCCGCAGCCCTGCGCTTCCTCCTCGCCGCCGCCGCCGCCAGGTCGGGCCCGCGCGGGCGCTCGGGGGACCGCGGCGCCCGCCCTCCACCCGCTGTCCCGCGCCCCGCCGCCGCCTGGCGCCCGCCCGGGGCTGCATGGTCGCCGAGGGCAGGGTGGCTCCAGGATGTTAGGGGCTGTGAAGATGGAAGGGCACGAGAGCGGCGACTGGAACAGCTACTACGCGGACGCGCAGGAGGTGAGGGCGGGACCCGCGGCGGGTGGCCGAGGGCGCGGGGGGCGCGGGCCGGGGGCGCCGGGGCTGGGGCGCCGCTTCCGCGCTGCGCCCGCCCGCCCGGGGACACCTTGGGCGCTCGCGAGGCAGAGAGTTCCGGAAACTCGGGGCTCCGCACGGCGCGCCCTCTGGACCTGCTTCTGCCCGGTGGAGCCGGAGGCCAGCGCAGCCCGGCCCGGGAGCGAGGTTGGCGGGCGGGCGGGCGGGCGGGCGGGCGGTGGCACGAGTTGGACGCAACTCAGGAGCGGAGCTCGCCAGCCGGGCGGCCTCTGGGCCCCGCCGTTTAATTCTCAGGCAGCCTCTGATAAAGAGTCGCTCAGCCGCCAAATGAAGCCTCTTCTTAATGAACGGATTCCTAAATTTTATAAAACTTGTTCTTCCAAAGCCCTGTTTGGGGAGAAGCGTGAGCCTTCGGCTCGAGAGCCGCTGGGTGGCGCTGGTGGGAGCAGAATCTTTTTCCAGAACTCGGGTGCAAGAACCTGTTTCTCTTCATTGTCCGCTCAGTGGCACGTTCACCGGGCTTATTTTACAATGTGCACAAAAGGACTGCGAGGAAAACCGGGTTCAGACAGGACCACCACCATTTTTTCCTGGAAACGGCTGAAGATTACCCCCATAGAAGTTTAGTTACTGTTATTGAAAACGTTTATTGAAATGGCCTTAGGTAATCTTGGGAGGAAGAGGGAAAATTAAACTCCAGAGGAAAATAAACTCCACTGCATGAAGACAGCGGATAGGAAAAAAAAAAAAAAAATACTGAACCAGGAAATGTTTTCATGACAATTCATTTATTTAGACTTATATACTCACAAATTTATCTATAAGTTTACACACATAGCTTACAGGGTGTTTAGTCTTATTTTTAAAAATGAAATTGTGTTTGCTGGTAATCGCAAATTTAAAGGCATTATTATTCTTGTCAGAAAAGTAGATTATAATATTTCTGGGCTCCAATACGTATGTAGCGCATTGCCAAGCTGCTATCCATAAGCGTTTTCACTTGCTGATGATTTTGTAAAGGAGCTCACAGTTCTTCCAGGGCTTTGATTCTGATGCAGTCTTCAACAGTCAGCAGTTAAGACCCCTATCGAAAGAGGTTTCTTCCTCATTTAAAAGTTAGAATTAGGAAATAGAATAGCATTAAGAGAAAGTCGAGCTTGATTTTGAAAATGTAAATTATTCAGAGCTACTCAACGTAGTCAGGAGGCCAAGTTTTGAAATGCTCAGTGGCAACACTATCAGCACATGGGGGAAGATAAAGCATTGCGGCAAATTGTGTCACCTAAATTTTCAAACATTAGGGACCTGAAAATAGGTAATAAAATTAATGTAGGGATTTGAATGGTGTATCAGAGATGCGCATATAAAGTCCTGTTAAATTTTTTATTTAGTGCAGTGATAATTTTGCATACCCTTCCAAATCCCTTTTGTTAGTCTGTTTTTATTTTTTTTCCAAAACATGTTAACTTCTGAGTTCATTTTCTTTCCCGTTGCTAGTAGTTGGTGGAAAGCACTACTTCTAAATATAATATAGGACAAAAAGTCATCATTTGGTAAAAACTCCTGAGACAATAAAGCCAGTTGTTGAGTAATGAATGCTGAGGGGCTGGGGTGGAGGCAAGTGGCCATGGATGATTTTTGCTCTAAGTGGAGTTTCCAGCGTCCAGGGGGCCCACCTGCCTCGGGCCAGGTGGGCACAGAGCTGGCACCCTGTTGCTCAGAGGAGCTCACTGGCTCTTTAGAGTGAACCAGCCAAGAGTCAGAGGTTAATTCTGTTTTTGGAGTTTTAACCACGATTTGTCCCAGAGGGCGCTTAGCCTAGACTGTTCTGGGTGGAGACTTGGGATACTGCCTGGCATGGAGAGAGGTCACAAAGGAGCCCTGAGAGTCGGCCTGAGCCGGCGTGTAAGGCGATTACAAGTTCTCTCCGGACTTGTTTTCTGGGAGCGCTTGTCTTTCAAGCCTGAGGCGCTAGGTTTCTCCCCCTGCCGTGCAAGACATCTTTGCTGGAGCTGGAAAGGGCGCCTAACAGCTTGTCCTGGGAGACTGGGGATGGGGTAAAGTGACCCTTGCGTTTTGGAAATGCTCTCTGCCGGTCGGGGTTGCCCCGGGCCGCCACCCTCCTGTGCCCACCGCTAACCCCGCCCTTTGGGGCCTCTCCCTTCGGTGTCCCGCTCCAGGCCTACTCCTCGGTCCCGGTCAGCAACATGAACTCGAGCCTGGGCTCCATGAACTCTATGAACACCTACATGACCATGAACACCATGACCACGAGCGGCAACATGACGCCGGCCTCCTTCAACATGTCCTATGCCAACCCGGGCCTGGGGGCCGGTCTGAGTCCGGGCGCGGTGGCTGGCATGCCCGGAGGCTCCGCGGGCGCCATGAACAGCATGACGGCGGCGGGCGTGACGGCCATGGGGGCGGCGCTGAGCCCGGGCGGCATGGGTGCCATGGGCACGCAGCCCGCGGCCTCCATGAACGGCCTGGGCCCCTACGCAGCCATGAACCCGTGCATGAGCCCCATGGCGTACGCGCCGTCCAACCTGGGCCGCAGCCGCGCGGCCGGCGGGGGTGACGCCAAGACCTTCAAGCGCAGCTACCCGCACGCCAAGCCGCCCTACTCCTACATCTCGCTCATCACCATGGCCATCCAACAGGCGCCCAGCAAGATGCTGACCCTGAGCGAGATCTACCAGTGGATCATGGACCTCTTCCCCTATTACCGGCAGAACCAGCAGCGCTGGCAGAATTCCATCCGCCACTCGCTGTCCTTCAACGACTGCTTCGTCAAGGTGGCGCGCTCCCCAGACAAGCCAGGCAAGGGCTCCTACTGGACGCTGCACCCGGACTCGGGCAACATGTTCGAGAACGGCTGCTACCTGCGCCGTCAGAAGCGCTTCAAGTGCGAGAAGCAGCCCGGGGCCGCCGGCGGGAGCGGGAGTGGGGGCGGCTCCAAGGGCGGCCCTGAAAGCCGCAAGGACCCCGCGGGGGCCGGAAACCCCAGCGCCGAGTCACCCCTCCATCGGGCTGTGCACGCTAAGGCGAGCCAGCTAGAGGGCGCGCCCGCCCCGGGGCCGGGGCCCGCCGCCAGCCCCCAGACTCTGGACCACAGCGGGGCGACGGCGACAGGGGGCGCCTCGGAGTTAAAGACTCCAGCCTCCTCCACTGCGCCCCCCATAAGCTCTGGGCCCGGGGCACTGGCCTCTGTGCCCCCCTCTCACCCGGCGCATGGCCTGGCGCCCCACGAGTCCCAGATGCACCTGAAAGGGGACCCCCACTACTCCTTCAACCACCCCTTCTCCATCAACAACCTCATGTCTTCCTCAGAGCAACAGCACAAGCTGGACTTTAAGGCCTACGAGCAGGCCTTACAGTACTCGCCCTATGGCGCCACCTTGCCCGCCACCTTGCCTCTGGGCAGCGCCTCCGTGGCCACCAGGAACCCCATCGAGCCCTCAGCCCTGGAGCCGGCCTACTACCAAGGTGTGTATTCCAGACCAGTCCTAAACACTTCCTAGCTCCCGGAACTGAGGGGTTGTCTTCTTCGTGATCATGCTGGTAGCAGCAGAGAGAGAGAGAAAGAGAGAGAGGAAAAAAAAATCAGCAAACAAAACCATACCAAACCAACAACAGCATAGTAAAATCCCAACTTTTTTTTCATGCACAAATTTTCCCCCGTGCAAAGGACTGTTACTTTTATTATTGTATTCAATACTCTGTGTGTATATTATTACAAAGACAACCAATCCTGCACCAATTTTTCCTGCAAAGTTTAATAATCCACAAGTGTATATATATATAATCTTACTCCTTTCATGTCCCCTTTCCTCTGTCCTTCTTTGCCCCTGAGACCCATTCTAGTCTGCCCAGGGTTTATTTAAAAGAGAAAAAGAAAGGAAGGAAGAAATAAAGGAAGAAGGAAGAGAAAATCAAGTTTGTAAAATATTTGTTTGTGCTTTTATCCCTCCTCACCTGACCCCACTACATGAGTTTACAGGTCTGTGGCAATACTCTTAACCATAAGAATTGAGACAGAGAAGACGCAAGTAGACATTGGAGGCTCTTCAAAGTATCAAAAGACAGGTTGTGCAGCAAGACATAAACAGATTACATGCATCAGACCATTTGTTTTTCAGCTTACATTTCTGATACACTTAGCAGATGTTTCCAAATGAAACACACATATACTGTAGATGGGCTTAATCATTCTCAGATATGTAGACATCCTCCATGTATTTGCATAATGGTAGAGGTAATAGATAGGTGATACACATGGTTCATTTCAAGAGTTGCCTGACCAAGAAGTTACAAGCACCCTCCCCTGTCTTTCCTGTTCACTTATGATCCTGGGAATCTCTTCTCAGGAATCGCCCTCCTCAAAAACTCTGCTCCTTGTTTTGCAGCATGCCATGGTCATGCCATTCTGAGGTCACTTTAAGTAGTTTTTGTGCATGTATGTCATTTAAAGAATTTTTTTCCCCCAGACAAAAAAGGAGTATCAAAAAAGGAGTATCTCTTAGTTGGGGCAGAGAGGTGTTACTGAGAGTTCTTCCTCAAAGTTTGATCCAAGATTCCCAGAACCTATTGATTGTGGCTATTTTAATTATTGCCATGGTGTGTGTGTTTCATCCAGTGTTGATGCACTTTCCTCATGGTGTTAGCATAGACAGACGGGTTTCATTATTATTCCTTTTTTGCCTTCTCAATGTTAATTTATTGCATGGTTTATTCTTTTCTTTTACAGCTAAAATTGCTTTAATGATGGTTAATATTACAAATTAAAATGTTAATTTTACCAGTGTGATTGTAATTAAAATATTTTGATTTAGATAACAAAAATAATACAAGATTTTAAGCCGTGAAATATGTTCTTGATCATTTGCAGTGAAGAACTTTAAATAAATCAAATGTTAACAAAAGGGATTCCTGTTATTTTCCTTCACTTAGTTATACAATCCAAAGTGAATCTTCTGAATTTAATATTTCATAAATCATGGAACTTGATATAAATGACATACAT
>PVKN010020154.1:0-16057 GCA_004027915.1 Capromys pilorides
GATAATTATTCTCATAGGTGAGAAATGGGGTTGATGGAGAGGGACAAATTCCAGAAGAAAAGACAGACCAGGCAAGTACCTCCATCATCCACTTACCCATCCATTCATTTATCTATCCATCCACACATGCTTCTATAATCTACCCATCCACCCACCCACCCACCTATTCATCTATCTGTCCCTCATCCACCCATCCATCCAACCATTCATCCATCCATCCATCCATCCATCTGTCCACCCACTCATTCATCTGTCTGTCCATTTATCTGTCCATCATCCGTCCATCCATTCACGCATCCATCCATCTATCCATCCGTCCACCCACCCACGCATTCATCTATCTGTGCATCATCCATCCATCCATCCATCCATCCATCCATCCTACATCTTTCCTGGGCACCTACAATGTGCTGGGCACTATTCCATAACTGGAGATAGCAGGGAACAAGACAAAGCCCCTGTCAGAGTTTGATGCAGCGAGAGAGACAAGCCACAGACTCTGCGTAGAGCAGGTAATGCACTCTAAGAAGGAAAATAAAGCCACCTACGGGGACAGTGTGGAGGATGACCAGGGACTCGCCTGCACCTTTACTGTCTGCAGGGCGGCGTTTGTGCGCTTACTAAGGCACCGCGCCCCTACTGAGCTCCCCCTGCTGGCTGGCTCTTGAGACAGCATGCTTCGGGCTCGCTCTGAGGCTCAGGATGTTCCGGGGACAGGTCCTTGAGTCTGGCGGGCATCTCACACCTTTCCTTTGTTCCAGGCTGGGTTCCCTCCTGGCAGGGCCTCTCCACGCCCACGCTACTTGCCAACTCCGTCTGGAAAGATCTTGAAGGTGTTGCCTCTGGGCACCTCCTGGCCTTCACAGCAGGCAGGCCCTCTCTCTTGGCAGCTCCTGCACCCCACTGTGGGCCATGCCCTCCTCCAAGGGCAGGGCAGGGCTGTCTGGAGCGACGGCTCCAGCTTCCCAGAGATACTCTTGTAACTGTTGCCTTTGAGTCTGCCTGGAGGAGGAGGAGCTCCGGAGGAGCCTGAATCCCTGGTGCCTGGAACACAGCCAGGCAAACACTGAGCGAGGAGGTGATAGGAATAAGTTGACTGAATCACGGAAGGTCAGGCCTCAGCTTGACTCCCAGTGGGTCCAAGGCTTTCCTGCCTTTGGCGGTCAGGACCTGCTATTGCAGGACTCAGAGCAAACCTGAAACGTGGGCCCCTTGTTTAGAGGAGCCAGCAACTGGAAAGGGCAAGCTCGGGGAGAAGCAGAAGGAGTCTTCCAAATGCCCCTCCCGCGGGGCACCGAGCGTCGCCCGCCCCAGGTGTGGCCCAGCTCCCCTCTCCTGCCATTCTCTCTTCTCCACTGGGAAGCAGGCTCTTGCTGGCTCCCTAGCGGGGCGATGGAGAGGGATGAGAACCCCATAGCTGGGGGCCTGAAGATCCATGGACCAGGAGCCCCACTCCGCTCACGCCCTGGGATCCCTGGGAGGAGGGCGAGGGATGCGCTCTTTCCTTAGGAACTGGCTCAGGTCGTCTGTCCTTCCAATGCACAGGCACGAAAACAGAGTCACAGGCGACCCTTCCTCTACCCTATAGACCCTAAGAACAGTGTGCCCCACCCACCCCTGGGAGGGTAGGGACAAATGTAGGGACACACATGCGCGTGCACACACACACACACACACACACACCCCGATACCCCACGCACGCGCGCTCCCTGGAGCAGCCAGAGATGGCTGTGGAGCTCCTGAGCTGGTCCCATCTGTGCCTTCGCCACCCTTCGGGCTGGTGTCCCCCACCCCGGCTGCACCTCTGGACTCCACCGTTTCCAGTGCCCTGGTGGAGTGGGTGCTGGTTCCGCAAGGGGGGAGGGGTATGGGCCGAGGTCCGGGTGCAGGGGGACCCAAGGGAGGTGTGTATGGGGGGCACCGTGTAGGATTGGGCTCGGCGAGGGATCGGAGCTGGGAGAGGCCCTCACGGGGACAGAGGGGCGCGGGCCGTAGGTGTCCTGGAGCGCGGGGCGGGAGGGCAGCAGGGCGGGAACCTTGTGGGAGGCGCAGGGGCAGGAGAGGGGAGGCCGGGGGTGGGGTGGGGGCAGGGACAGAGGGCGTCGGGCAAGAACAGGAGCCAAGAGCCGCGTCCCGCGCCTGCCACAGCACCTCGGGACAGACGCGGCGCCCGCTCCGAAGATGCCAGCGGCGTCCGCGAGTGCCCTGGGGCCTCCGGCGTTCCCGGGTCCCCGGCGGGGCGGCGCGCGCAGCAGCGTCCCGCAGAAGCTGGCCGAGGCGCTGAGCAGCCAGTACGGCTTGAACGTGTTCGTGGCGGGGCTGCTGTTCCTGCTGGCCTGGGCCGTGCACGCGGCGGGCGTGGGCAAGCGCGACCTGCTGGGCCTGCTCACCGCGCTCATGCTGCTGCAGCTGCTCTGGATGCTGTGGTACGTGGGCCGCAGCTACGCGCAGCGCCGCCTCATCCGGCCCAAGGACGCGCACGCCGGCGCGCGCTGGCTCCGCGGTGAGTGCGCCGCGGCCGCCGCCTGCCTCGGCCTCTCTCGCGCTCTCCGCGCCTTCTCTCCTCCTGCGTAGGGCTGGGTGCGCACTGCTGCCGCCCAGCTCCGCCTCCCTTCTTCAGAGCTGCAGTTACACGAACTTGCGCACAGCTGTCCCTCCTTAGTGCCCCGGGGCCGCCATGGGGGCGCCTCTTGAAGTGCTGGCCCTTTGGTGACTTTCCTGCCCTTTCCTGGAATCCGGGGTCCCCAGAGCCTGAGGTCATACAGGGCGTCCCAGTCTCTTTGCCTCTGCGGATTCCGTTCCCCTCAGCCTTTCTGCGTTCCATGTCGGGTGTGCAAGCGTGTCACCCTTGGGGAGGTTTCCCACCACCCCTCTAACCACACGGTCCCCCTGCAGTGTCCTGGGTGACCGCTGTCCTGTGACTCCTCAGCCTCTCTATCCGCTGCTGGCAGGGCTGTGTGCGGCTGTTCCCTGTCCTGGATCCCCTGCTGCAGGGCCAGGTGCAAGGAGAAAGTGGGGTGACTGAGGGGCAGTGAGAGGAGGAGAGGGGGCTCGGGACAGCTGCTCTGTAGAGGAGTCTGGAAGTGACACAGGCCAAAGCCGACGCTGATTCAGGCCAAAGGGGACACACGTGGTTCAGGACCAAGTGGGCAGGCAGGAGGTGTGGAGTGGCCACGCTGAAGGCACTGTCCCAGCCACCCGGGGCGCTGTATGTGGCCGGGGAGCTCTGCTCTGGTGGGACACAGGGGTTCAGAGCCTTCTCCCCTCAGTCCCTGGGGTCCTGGGCTCCTGGGCTCAGCACCAACAGACCAAGGTCAGTGGCTCAGCCACCCTGACTGCTCTCAGGGCTCTTCTGGTCTTCCTCAGTTTCTGTAACCATCAGGGACAGTGTAGGCTCCTCTCACCTTTGGGAACATTGGACATGACTCCAGGTGGCCCAAAGTCCTGTTCTGAAAAGGACTGTTTTAGGGAGGGTTGTGGCTTGGGAATCTGACATGGCCAGCAAGCCAGAGCTTGAACTATAAAATAAGATAGAACAACACGAGACCCTGAGGGGTTCTCGTACATTGACTCCACAGGTGGGAGAGGTTCTCATACCAGCTGGGGCCCTATTCTTTCTCCTAGTGGGAGCTCCTTTCTCTGCTTCTCCCCTCCTTCCTTCCCTCCTCCTTCTCTCTTCCCTCCTCTGCCTGCCTTCCTCCCTCCTTCCTCCCTCACTGCCCCTCCCCATCTCTCCCAGGCTGGCTCTGAGCCGTGGGTCATGCTTTCACCAGTATTTGGAAGTCAGAGTACACACAGGGTGGGAACAGAGTGCAGGCTTCTCCCTGGACGCATCCAGCCCGCCGCAGTCCGGGAGAGGAGGGGCTGACAGGGCAGGAAGGGAAGGGAGGGCCTGCCTCAGCTGAGAGGCTGTGTGCACCCGCAGCAAGTTGTCCTGTAGTCTCAACTGTCAATGCAGGTTGTGTGCACCGCAGACATGGGGTGGGCCCTGAAGCTGGCCTTGTCACTGCCACCCTTCTGAGTCCTGACTTCCTCCTCTTGAGGAGGGGGTGGGACAGCCAAGACAGTGGTACTTGCCTGGCTGTTCTGGTGGCTGTGGCTTCAGGGAGAGCCCAGAGGCTGATGGGGGTGGAGAGAGAGAGAGAGAGAGAGGGAGAGAGGGAGAGAGAGAGAGAAAGAGAGAGAGAGAGAGAGAGAGAGAGAGAGAGAGAGAGAGAGAGAGAGAGAGCGCACCAAGAGGACACACCACAGGGAGCTTCCCCAGGAGTCACAGCCAGACAGAGGGGGTTGGCCCAGGGCCAGGCTCTGTCTGGTGCTTAAGTCACCTGCAGAAGCCAGCCGGGAGCAAAGGCTTCTAGGGAAAGCCCCTGGGTTTCAGTGTGGATTTCCAGGCTTCTCTGGGCAGGAAGGGTTTTGTCCTCCCGGATATGCAAAGTGAAGACTTTCTTTGGAACAACAAAAAAATTGTCCTGCTTAAAAAAAAGTTGGTAGCAAGGAGG
Source organism: Capromys pilorides (assembly GCA_004027915.1). Lineage (NCBI taxonomy): Eukaryota > Metazoa > Chordata > Mammalia > Rodentia > Capromyidae > Capromys > Capromys pilorides. Next base: position 4,500 of record PVKN010020154.1, read on the forward strand.
GGTTATCAGCTTAGCCTGTCCCTTTTGCTAGGAAAAGGTTTGGTTTATTTTGGAGGTGACAGATGCCTTGTTATCTCACAGTGCATATAATGCATGACACTCAGTGGATCTTTCATGGAATGCCCCAGGTTCTCTTACTTAGAAGATGGTGTGGCAGGGGAGGCATGGTGGTGCCACCTGCAGTCCCAGCACTCGGGAGGCCGGGTACAGGAGGAGGTGGCAGTCAGCTCAGGTTCCAGGGACTCCTGCAGACACCTTCTGACTTCCGGGCAGAGGTAGCGTGTCTCGGAGCACAGGGCTTTGCTGTGGCTCCCCTGGTTACACGGTGCCCTCCCTAGTTGCAGCTGTGGTTCCTGCAGACGCGTTTTCTTCTCAGGCTCCGTCCCTCCACTGGTGTGACAAGCTCACGCTCTGTGTCGCAGCTTGATCTGAAGTGTGCAGGCCGTGGGCTTTGGTGTGTGCATAGATCCATGCACCCTCACTGCTGCAGGCCCGGGGTCTCCCAGAACCCCCAGCCCCAGCGACTAGCCATCTGCTCTGCGCAGGCAGGTGCCTGCCTGGACTCTTCCTATAAAGGGAATCACGCAGGACGAGGCCTCTTTCCCTTTACGATGTGGCATCTTCTGTCAGCGTTCTCAGGGAGGGGTGATCTCGCTGTCACCTGTGAGGGAGGCAGCTGCAAGGGCTTCTGGGAGAGGGCCAGCCTCCACCCCTGGTTTCCATCTTGCCTTAGTTTCCACTCTTGGAGCATGACCTCTGACCCTGTCAGAGGGCAGCAGGGAGGGAGCCAAGCCTGGCACAGGGGGACCTGTGGCTGGGCTGCAGCCTTAGATTCTTTTCTCCATAGCTGCCTAGAGTGAGCACCCACAGTGCCCACCGGGACCCAGGCAGGAAAGGCTGATGGGGCCTCATCCAGTGTAGAGGGAGGGAGGGCAGCGTTGTGTGGACAGGGAGGGTCAGGGCAGGGTTGCACTTCTCTGCCTCAGTTTCCTCATCTGTAAAACAGAACCATGCTGCTGCCCACGTGCAGTTGTTCTGAGGTTCCGTGAACTTGTTCACAGACAGCGTTAGCACCACTCTGGTTTACAGGAGGAGGAACCAGCTGGTGTGGACAGCTCACGGGCAGCAGTGTGATGCTTGGCCTGTGGTCAAGCGAGGCTTTGGGGATGGGGAACCAGGTGCCCTGGAGCACGGACAGGCATTCAGGGGCCTGCAGAGGCCTGCCTCATGTGGACCCTGAGACAGGCGCTGGGCCTTGGGCTTGTGCGGTGGGCCACAGGAGCCACCAAGGGCTTAAAGGAAGAGGGCGAGGGGGGCGGCCTCTGCGTCTCCAGGTGGCCATGCTGCCAGGCGGATGCGGAATGGATGTGCTCTCAGGAAATCGGTCCTCAGAAACTGTGGCGGTGACAAGCACAGTGAGGAAGCCGAGTTGGGGCTGTGGCATGGCGTGGTGCGTGGCTCCGGAGCAGAGGAAATCATTAATCATTCACGACAGGAAGGGACCCCAACACCAACCCTGTGGCCGCCGGGAGACTCTCGCTAACTGCATGCGGCTTCATTTGTGCATGCGACTCATGGTCTAACAGAAAAGATAAACATAATGTCAGGATTTCAACAGCAACCAGCGGGCGTGGCTGTCAGAAGTGTGGGTGCAGTTTGTCATTGTCGGGGTGTATGTGGAGGGGACGGTCCCCTCTGGTGTCTTGTGGATATTTTGGCAGAGTGATCACAGGAGGCAGGAAAGCACATCCAGTCCACAAAAGAGAAGGATACAGCCAGGCGTGGTGGCCTATGGCTGCAATCCCAGCACTACGGGAGGCTGAGGCAGGAGGATCTCAAGTTCAAGTCCTATCAGCTAGAGAGATACTGTTTAAAATAACGTTTTTTGGTTTTTTGTTTTGAATTTAAGTAATGAGGATGTAGCTCAGGGCAAAAGTCCTGGGTTTAATCCCCAGCACAGAGAAAGAGAGAGAGAAAGAGTGAGACAGAGACAGGGACAGAGACAGAGAGACAGACAGAGAGAGACAGACAGATAGCCAGAGACAGAGAGAGACAGAGACAGAGACAGAGAGAGAGAAGAGAGACAGAGAGAGACAGAGAGAGACAGAGAGATAGAGACAGAGACAGAGACAGAGAGAGATAGAGATAGAGAGACAGAGAGAGACAGAGACAGAGAGAGACAGAGAGACAGACAGACAGACAGAGCGAGACATACACACACACACACACACACAGAGCCTGACTTTCGGCAAACAACTGCCACCCAGGAAGCCTTACCTGACCCCTTAGCGCAGCCTAGCACGGTTCTGGGCTGCCTGCTCTAGACGCTCGCTGCCCCCTGTTTTTGTCCCAGCACTCATGCAGTGGGGGTCTCATCATCCAGGTCCTGGCGGTTGGGCTCACCTGATGGTGGGCTCTGGCGGGCAGAGATGCTGTGGGTCCCAGGCTCCAAGCAGGGCCGGGCCCTGTGCAGTAAGAGGCTGAGTCAAGGCGTGGCTGGGTGTGTGAAGAAGAAATAGCTCTGATGGCAGGAGCTCTGGGGACATGGGGACAGCTCGGGATGGCTGGCTGTGGCCTGGTAGAAGAACTTCTCACAGGAAGGGCTACAGAGAGACCATGGCCTCGGGGCTCTGCTGTCCCAGGAGAGGGCTGGGTGCTAGACAGGTCCCCAGAAAGCGCATCTGCATGGATGGAGGTGTGGAAAAGCTGTGGGACCCCCACCTGGGAGGGCCCCGGGGAGGGATCAGGGGCCCACCCAGAGGAGGACCCTGGATGGTAGCCTAGGCAGCTCCTGGATCACGCTCAGCGTGGCCAGCCCACTTCTAGTTGGTTCTCATTCATTAAGCTTTTCTTGGGGTTGAGTGGTAAGGTGACAATGGTGCTGACATCCCATTGGTAGAGCTTTCTAGAGGGGGGACATTGTCCCAGGCCATTTCTCTGTGGTGATCCATTTCATCTTGCCTACATGGCCGTTTTACAGACGACGAAACTGAGACGCACAGAAACTACATAGCGGCCCAAGGTCATCAACTAAGTGGCAGAAGACAGGATTGGAAGCTGGGCAGCTGCCTGTGCCACTCTGCATCCTACTGCCCTGTGGTGGCAGCTGGGCAAGGGTCCCCTGGCTGGCAGGCTGTGTCATAACATGGCCAAGCAGCTGGGTGGAGGAAGGGCCAAGCGCCTGGCTGTGACCTTACTCTGGACAATCTGTTCTCTGGAGAAAACTGACCAGCATCACAGAGACCCCAGTGGGGATTAATCCCTCTGAGACCACACCCCTGTGACCTAATCTTCCCCTAGGCCCCACCTCTTAAAGGGGCCACAGCCTTTCAGCCTCATCACACTGACATCTAAGCTTCCACCTCATGAAATTTCGGGAGCCGCAGTGAAATCTTGTCCAGATCATGGGCGACTCCCAGCTATTTGTTGTGGATATAAATGGGTGAATGAGTCCACGGGGGGCGGGGGAGAGGGCTCAAGAAGATAAGGCGTATGATAATTACATCATCATATTATGGGGCATCAGCCACCAAGCTGTTGCCATGCAGGGTGGAGTCCTAAACTGTGGCTGAGGGCAGGGCAGTGACATGTGGGGAGTCACACAGCTGAGCGCCGCGACCCTTGGGCTCCTGGACTGGGTTCCCGCCTCCAGCAATTCTGCGTCTATGTCTTGTTATCCTCCTCCTTCTGTTTTCTGAAAGTCAAAATGAACCGTGTATTTGTCAAACCATTTCAAAGCGCTGGGATCGAATCTCCCCTCTTCCTGAGTTTCTGATTTCATCAGAGCTTTTCTAGGGTTTGACAAGATGTGGCTTGGAGTTGTTTGTGTCAGGTGCTGAGCCCGGGAAGGAGCCGGGTGATTACATTACTGTCGCTGCGGGCGTCCCGGGAGGGCGCTGTAAGGTGATCTCTTGGGCAGCTCGCTTGGGCAGCTCTTGCCTCGCTCCCGTGCCTCACCCTGGCGCCCTGCTCACGCAATCCAAGTCCTGGGTGCCAGGGAGAGGACGCGCGCATGTCCGGGCTGGTTGGGGGGCAGTGATGCCAGCCCCTGCCTTCGCTCAGCGCTGCTTCTTTCTCAGCATTTCGGCCCTTGCCACCAGTATTCCTTCCGTGCATTTTGTATAGTCCTTCCCAGTCTTACCCATATGCATCTTTATGGTTTGTTTTTAGTTACTAGACCAGAACCAGGCTTCCACCACGCAGCTAGCGTCCGTGGGCTCCACACTGGCAGGTTCAGCCCGCTGACAGTCGTGGAAGAACACGGGGTCTACACTGAGCCCACGCAGATTTCCCCCTTGCTTATTTCTTATCCGCCACAGTGCAGTGACGACTCGCAGAGCATTCGTGTTCTGTTAGGTAACGTGAGTCACGTAGGGATGACCCGGAGTACGCAGCACGGTGCGTGCACGTCCTATGCAGACGCCACACCAGGTTCTGTTAGGGAGCTGTGCCCTCCGAGCTGGGCCTCTGTGGTGTCCTGGGATGGGTCCCTGTGGAGGCCAGGTGTGGATGTCGCACCCTTGACACATGTCAGGGTACAAAGATGAACAGTGTGCAATCGCTATCTTCTAGTTATAGCTTTTCAGCCTAATAATAGAACTTGTTATTTATTTAGTTTTTTGTGGGTGGCTCAGCCTGTCCTAGGGGTGCTGCTGGAGTGGCATGTGGTGTCGGGGATCAAACCATGGTCCTTGTGCTTGCCTCAGCTTGCCTAAGCAGGAGCTTTAGACCTCTGAGCTATCTTGCTGGCCCCGAGAACTTATTTTATTAATTAATTAATTTTTTAAGAGAGAGTCCAAAGTAGAATTAAAACAAAAAAATTACAAGTGACTCAGAATTTCACTTAACAAAGTCATATGAATTTCATAATATTTGTTGTAATACATAGTGTTGTCTTCCAACCAGTTATTCATATTACTGATATATACATGTAAAATTGAAAGAAGAAAAAGAAAGAAATTAAGATGAGAAAAAGTACAAACAATTAAAAAAAAGAGATAAAACAAATTAAAGCATTAACTGCTCCTTTCCACAGATGAGCAGAATTGCATGGTGCAGTTGGCCGGGCCATCCTGCTTACGCACGTAGATAAATCTCTTTCCTCCACTCCCTCCCCTGTCCTCCTTAACTCAGTAACTCTTTCCTTTTGAATCAGTTCATTCCCCTTTACCAGTGTCTATTGTACACTTCAGATTCCATTTTTCTCTTTCTCATACTAAGGAGACAATACACTGCAAATGCAGGACTGATTTATTTCACTTAAGAATATGTTCTCTAGTTGCACCTATTTACTGGCAAAAGACTCGAATTTATTCCATTTTGTAGCTGAATAATATTCCATTGTGTAAATACACCACATCTTATTTATCCATTCCTCAGTTAATGGGCATCTGGGTTATTTCCAGGATTTAGCTATGACCAATTGCACTGCCGTAAGCACAGGTGCGCACACATCTCTGTGGTGTGAGGTTTCAGTTCTTGTGGAAAAATACCCAGGAGGGGACCAGCTGGCTTGGATGGGATTTCTAGTCCTAGCTTTTGAAGGAATCTCCACACTGCTTTCCATAGTGGTTATACCAGTCTGCACTCTTATTAATATATTTGAAATTATTAATCATGGTAAAGTATACCCAGCATGAAATGTATCAACTCGGTCGCTTTCCAGCATCCTGGTCTGTGGAGTTGAGCACATCTGCATCATCCTGCCACCTCTTGATCTCATTGCATCTTGCAAAGTGGCCACTGTCTCCCATTAAACATTAGCTCCCTCCCACCCTTGTCCCTGGATCCCCCTTCTGCTTTCTCTCTTTCTGAATTTGACCATGCTATGTACCTCGCAGAAGTGCAGCCCTACAGTATTTGTCCTGTGACTTGGCTATGCCACTTAGCGCAGTGTCCTTGAGGCTCAGGCACATGGTAGAATGTGCCAGAACTTCCTCCACATGTGTAGACTTCCTTTACTCACTTATCAGTGGGTTTGCTATGGTCTGACACAGCTACGGTGTGAGCATAGATGGCCCAGGCTCAGTTCCTTTGGATTCGTGCCCAGAAGCAGAATTGTTGATTCATAGAGTAGAGGCATCTTTAGTCTTGCTGCGGACCTCCCACCCTGCCCTCTATGCTGGCCGTAGCAGGTCACGCTCCCACCGGGAGTGCACAAGGACTGCGCTCTCTGCACATCTTGAGCAGCGTTTGGTGTTATTATTTCTTGATAGCAGCAGTCTCGTTGCGGTGTGGTGGAACGTCAGAGTCCTGATGGGCACTTCTCCCACGACTCTTGAATGTTTCTGTGCATGTATTGGCTGTCTTATATCTTCAGAGAAATGCCTGTTCAAACCCCTGCCTATGCTAATTTTGTTGTTCTAGAACTGTAGGTATCTTTGTACATTGTGGAGTTTTAGTGATTTAACAGAGGTTTAATTTCCAAATATTTTCTCCCATTCTGCAGACTGTCTTTTTACTCAGTTAAGTGTTCTGTGATGTGCAGAATTTATCTTTTTGATATTTTCAGTGTATCTATTTTTATTTTTATTTATGTATTTATTTCGCTTGAACTTTTATTGTCCTAGTCAATAAGTCATTGCCTCATCTGCATCATGATGTTTCTCCCTACATTTTCTTCTAGTAGTCTTGGAATTTTAGCTTTACTATTTAGAATTTTGATCCATTTAATTTAATTTGTGTAAATAGCATGAGGCAAGGGTTAAACTTTGTATCTTCTTTTGTTTTTTTTTTTTTAATTTGCTTTTTATTTAGGTATGTAGATATTTATGTCTGTATTTATTTGTGTGAGATGGGGTCTTGCTACATAGTTTATGTTGGTCTTGAGTTCACTATGTAGCCCAGGGTGGCCTTGAACTCGCAGTGGTCCCTCTGCCTCAGCTTCTGGAGTGTGGGACTGTAGGCGAGTGCCACTATGCCTGGCCCAACTTCCTCTATTTTTTTTTTGCATGTGGATGTCCAATTCCTCAAGCACCATTTGTTGAACATCCTGTCATAGTCCATCAAGTGGTCTTGCCACCCTTGGCAAAAATTATCTGGCCACGCATGTGAGGGCTCGTTACAATTGAGGTCCGTGCATATTGACACAAGTGTGTGTGTCCTCCCTTCCAGGTAGTGTCACCCTGTTTGCAGTCATTACCATCATCCTGGGTTGCTTCAAAGTGGGCTACTTCATTGGATTTTCCGAGTGTCTGTCAGCCACGGAAGGCGTGTTCCCTGTCACCCACGCAGTACACACTCTGCTGCAGGTAACTTGTGTATGCCTCCTCTTGCTGTCTTTATTCTGTGACGTCTGTCCCAAGACATATACAAACTTGTGACAGGAGACATCAAGCCAGTGGGGGCTATGCTAGCCCTGGGGAGAGCTGGGCTCTGTTCCTGAGGCTCAGTCATGAGACAGGATCTGGGCCTGGCTTTCTTTGCAGGGATTCTGTGGAGCAGAAACCAGAAAGATGGTCAGGCAGGGCACCCCAACAGGCCAGAGCCACGAGGAAAGCATGGGGGATTTGATGTTCTAGGCATAAACAGTTTTGTTGAGATAGAACACATATTCTGCAATCCACTCATTTTAAGCATTTAGTGCAGTGGCTTGATATGTCCATAACTGTACAGTCAACCTTACTGTTTATTTTATTTTTTATTTTTATTTTATTGTATGACGACTCGAAGCCTGAGCCTTGGCACTAAGCTCAATTCCCGACTCCCTTTTTATTTTATATTTTGAGACAGGGCTTCTCTAAATTGCTAAGCTGCCCATGCCCAAACTAGGATTAAACTTGCCATCTTCCTGCCTCCGCCTGCCACAGAACTGGGATGATAGATGCGCATCACCACAACCAGCTCGTGCTAGCAATTTAGGAACATCTTCACCACTCCCCAGAGGAGCCTGTGCCGGGACGGTCACTCCCTGGATCTGCTTACTCAGTGTAAATCTTTCTTTTCTTTGCCATGAACCTGGGGTGACTAAGAAGTAAAGGGTCAAGAGGCGTAATGTGGAAACAAAGCTGAGACCCAGAGAAAGCTCATGGTGGAGAAAAATGTTCCATAAGCCAGTCATGGGGACTTGGACCTGGAGTCCCAGAACTCAGGAGCAATAGGAAGATCCCAGAAACTGGAGGCCAATCTAGGCCACACAGTGAGGTTCAAGTCCAGCCTGGACTATGTACCAAGACACTGTCTCAAAAACCTAAAAATAAAATCATAGCTGGGACCCAGTATAGCATCATCCTTGACAGAAATTCCTTGTAACGGCTATGGGAGTTACAATGATCAATATTTCAATCACACTTTAGGAAATGCAATGTGCTTTGCATTTATCTCTGTGAAAACCTTCCACGGGTTCTACAAGAGCAGGGGGTGGACGCATCACAGTAGCCAAGGTGTGGAATTAACCTGGATGTCATTGCTAGACTAATGGATGAAGTGAATGTGGCAGGTCTGTGGTATGATGGGATGTCACTCACAGACAGAAGTCTTGGGCAGCAACGTAGTTGAGAGGGAGGACATTATGTGAAGTGGAAGAAGTCAGGCACGGAAAGACAGCTCTTGAATGGGCTCGCTTTACTCCCCTAGTGGTGGACAGGAGAGTCACGGTCACCAGGGCCCAGGAAGGGTGTGAGGGAAGGAGGTTGCAGGAGGATGGCTAATGGGTCCAGAGGGCAACTGGGTAGGAGGAATAATTCTAAGCTTCTGTGGCACAGCAGGGGAACCCAGGAATTGAACTCAGGACCTTGTGCTGTGTTGCTGCGCTCTCTCCACAGCCCTGTATATACATGAAATGTCACACTATGCTGTATAAATATGCACAACTATGTTCACTCATAAAATAGCATGTGAAAAAGAGCAGGCATCAGAGCATCACTCTCATTTTTAATTCTTCCTACCTACTTAGGTGCAGAATGTGATGTCTTCACACACACACACACACACACACACACACGGTGACTCCTGTGGTCAAGGAAATGACCATGCCTGCTCTTGTGTATCACTCCTTTTTTCCTCCCTCACTTTTTTCCTTTTTCTTTCTTTTTGTGGCGCCAGAACCTAACTCCATTCTCTCCACACATTTCCAGCTGGTGCCAGGAGCCGCTGTGCCAGGCTGTGTGCCCGTCTCTAATCTCGCCCACTCCGCATCCTCTCTGCAGTTCGGTGCCTGTGCAGCGGCTCCTTCCGGTCCCCCCACCGCATCCTATCCCTCCCCACTGCTATTCCTTCTGTTCCCTAGTTTTTGAACCCAGCTCAGCACGAGATCGTGCGGCGCCTTTCTCCGTCACTGCCCAAGGCATCCTCAGGGCCCGCCCCATGGTCTGGGTTTGGCCTTGTGTTTTTCTAAGGAGGAAGCTGGATATCAGGGAAGACAAGGGCCTTGCTTCAGCCGAGGCCAACGGGCAAAGATGGCTTCCTCTTCCTCCAAGTGGCCGTGGAAGGCTGTGAACTTGGAGCACGACATGGCCTGGCTCCTGTATTTCTGGACTCCCAGACTGAAAGTGTCCTTGAGAAACAGTTTCCAGCTTTGGCAAGGGACAGGAATGATTTCTAAACTCTGTCTCTCTCCACGCCGTGCCCCGGGTGTGCACAGCTGACGTGGCGACTTGCTGGTGGCTTGAGGATGTCTCCAGGGATGGGCATGTCCCAGCGCGGTGATACTGCCAGGCAGGACTGGCCGGAGGGTGTGGAGGAGGGGGTGGGGGAGATGGTGACCTGGGTCAGGAGTTCTCCGGGAGCCTCCTTGAAGGCTGAAACTGAGGGGTTGAATCTCACCCTGGCAAATGGAACCCTTATCCCCAGGGCCTCCGATGGACCTGTAGCTGGGGACGGGACCTTCCAGAGGAGATGTGGGGGTAAATGAGGTCATGAGGGAGAGCCCCAATCCAGCATGCCTGCTGTCCTCATGAGAGTGGAGATCAGGACAGAGGCACACGCAGAGGGACGACATTGTGAGGACACAGGCGAGGTCACTGTCCAAGGAGAGACGCTCCAGGGGAGCCAGCCCTGCCAGCACCTTCGTGTGGGACCTGTGGCCTCCAGCACCGTGGGATCAGCCCCTGCCGTGTGTGTTACGTTGTCGCAGCAGCCAAGGGGCCGACCTCCTTCCAGGGCCAGAGCCTGCAGACGCCGCAGTGCCAGTTGTATGGTGGTGCCAGTGACAGTGTGAAAAACCATTGTGAGGCCAGGAAGACTTCATTTACTCATTCATTCATTCATTCATTCATTCATTCATTCATTCATTCATTCCATCTTCAGATATCAGGCACTTTGTCCCCAGTGCTAGGAGCTTTGGGTAGAAGGTCACGGCCTGGTCCTGTGTAGGGTGAGATGGGGACAGTCACACGGCAATGGGACAGTGCAGCTCAGGGCACAGGGTATGAGGCGTAGGAATGGGTACATACCCTACAAGGAGATACCCCACCAGCTCTGGCATCTGTGGGGAGGTGTCCCCAGCTGGCAGTGATGGGAAGATGGGGTGCAGATCAAAGAAGCCTGAAAGGGTCATAGTGGGTCACAGTGGGGGAGGGCTGCGGGGGAGAACAGGCGGGAGGCCTGGACCTACGGATCTCAGTCCCCTGGACCACCTGTGCTCAGGGTGGCACGGCAGCCAAGTTCCGGCAGCTCCCTGCTCTGGTTAGCGTGTGGGGACTGTCACAGCACCACTCCTGGGCCCGGCAGGCTGACAGACGCTGGGCAGGGAAACCCGGGTCCCAGGACTTGGCCACCAGGAAGGTCTGGTTCAGGCCAGCGGCCACAGATGAGCTGGGGCCTCAGCCTGAGGGCCCCAGGGAGCCTCCGAAGGCTTTAGGGAGAGGCAAGACCTGGACCGATGAGTTTGCAAAGTGTTATTGCAGTGGCGGTTGAATATCTTTATCTTTCTCGCTGAAGGCATTTTGTAAGTCGGTCATTTAGCCAGTTGGTGTTTATTGGACACCTCCCTTTGCTATGCAGCATGACTAGAGAACCAAAGAAGCTCAATTCATTAATTATTGGGGTTTTGGAGACAGGCTCTTGTTACGTATTTCGGGCTGGCCTTGAGTTCCGTGCACCAGAGGCTGGCCTGAAATTCACCGAGGTCCTTCCGCCTCACCCCTGAGTGCTGGGATGAAAATTACTTAAAACTATATTTTCAGTTGTAGCAGATGTTCGTACTACCCATGCTCTTAGCCACTTTAGCCACGTGGTCGAGTGCAGCTGAGCGCATCCACTCGTGGGGACCCACGCCCACTGTCCTTCGCAGAGCTGTCGTCTTCCGGGACTGAACTGCTGCCTCCACTAGACGCTAAGGCCCACCAGCCCAGGCCCTCGCACTCGCTCCGCTCTCTGCCTCCCTCAGCGAGTAGCCCAGGTTGTTTCTGTAGGTGCGGTCCTGACCGCAACGCGGCGTCTTCCGCGTCCAGCCTCGCTATGTGGCAGTTTAAGTCGGAACTGCGTCTTCCGCGTGGTTCTTCTACTCCACCCTCGTATTCGTGCAGCACAGAGTTGGCGCCCCTGAGAGGAGAGGGCGGGCGCCCAGAATACATTTTCAATGATTTTCCGTCCTCTCCCTCCTCGCTCCCCTCCCCTCC